>CM055896.1:58771499-58945415 GCA_029582155.1 Panopea generosa
GACGCCTGCACGAGTTGTTTGAATGTTGTGTGTTTTTACAAGGCTAGCCTGCTTCTAGCGCATTTTGGCCGAACCGGCGAGGCTAGAGCGCCTTCACGGCACCCACAAATACACCCCCTTGGCAAACACCTGGGTTCTTTGGGGCACTCCCAGGCGCTAGTAGGGTGTCTGGGCTACATTTAGAGGGCAAGCTTTTAACTGTGTGTCTAGTAGGACGCCTTCACGACTTGTTTGACTTTTTGGTATTAGGCAGGGCGATCGATCGGAAACAGGCGACGCTTGAGCCAGCCTGCGCGGTCTTCCCGGCACCGTAAATGACACCCCCTAGGCAAACACTTGGGTTCTATGGGGCACTCCCAGGCCAAAGTAGTCGTTCTGGTCTACCTTTAGAGAGCAAGCTTTTGAGTGTGTGTCAAATAGAACGCCCGTACGAGTTGTTTAACTTTTGTGTAATTTTGCAAGGCTAGCCTGTTACTCGCGCGTTTGGGGCGAACCGTCGAGGTTGGCAGGCCTTCACGGCACACACAAATACACTCCCTTGTCAAACACCTGGGTTCTCTGGGACACTCCCAGGCGCTAGAAGGGTGTCTGGGCTACATTTAGAGGGCAAGCATTTAACTGTGTGTCTAGTAGGACGCCTGCACGAGTTGTTTGAATGTTGTGTGTTTTTACAAGGCTAGCCTGCTTCTAGCGCATTTTGGCCGAACCGGCGAGGCTAGAGCGCCTTCACGGCACCCACAAATACACCCCCTTGGCAAACACCTGGGTTCTTTGGGGCACTCCCAGGCGCTAGTAGGGTGTCTGGGCTACATTTAGAGGGCAAGCTTTTAACTGTGTGTCTAGTAGGACGCCTTCACGACTTGTTTGACTTTTTGGTATTAGGCAGGGCGATCGATCGGAAACAGGCGACGCTTGAGCCAGCCTGCGCGGTCTTCCCGGCACCGTAAATGACACCCCCTAGGCAAACACTTGGGTTCTATGGGGCACTCCCAGGCCAAAGTAGTCGTTCTGGTCTACCTTTAGAGAGCAAGCTTTTGAGTGTGTGTCAAATAGAACGCCCGTACGAGTTGTTTAACTTTTGTGTAATTTTGCAAGGCTAGCCTGTTACTCGCGCGTTTGGGGCGAACCGTCGAGGTTGGCAGGCCTTCACGGCACACACAAATACACTCCCTTGTCAAACACCTGGGTTCTCTGGGACACTCCCAGGCGCTAGAAGGGTGTCTGGGCTACATTTAGAGGGCAAGCATTTAACTGTGTGTCTAGTAGGACGCCTGCACGAGTTGTTTGAATGTTGTGTGTTTTTACAAGGCTAGCCTGCTTCTAGCGCATTTTGGCCGAACCGGCGAGGCTAGAGCGCCTTCACGGCACCCACAAATACACCCCCTTGGCAAACACCTGGGTTCTTTGGGGCACTCCCAGGCGCTAGTAGGGTGTCTGGGCTACATTTAGAGGGCAAGCTTTTAACTGTGTGTCTAGTAGGACGCCTTCACGACTTGTTTGACTTTTTGGTATTAGGCAGGGCGATCGATCGGAAACAGGCGACGCTTGAGCCAGCCTGCGCGGTCTTCCCGGCACCGTAAATGACACCCCCTAGGCAAACACTTGGGTTCTATGGGGCACTCCCAGGCCAAAGTAGTCGTTCTGGTCTACCTTTAGAGAGCAAGCTTTTGAGTGTGTGTCAAATAGAACGCCCGTACGAGTTGTTTAACTTTTGTGTAATTTTGCAAGGCTAGCCTGTTACTCGCGCGTTTGGGGCGAACCGTCGAGGTTGGCAGGCCTTCACGGCACACACAAATACACTCCCTTGTCAAACACCTGGGTTCTCTGGGACACTCCCAGGCGCTAGAAGGGTGTCTGGGCTACATTTAGAGGGCAAGCATTTAACTGTGTGTCTAGTAGGACGCCTGCACGAGTTGTTTGAATGTTGTGTGTTTTTACAAGGCTAGCCTGCTTCTAGCGCATTTTGGCCGAACCGGCGAGGCTAGAGCGCCTTCACGGCACCCACAAATACACCCCCTTGGCAAACACCTGGGTTCTTTGGGGCACTCCCAGGCGCTAGTAGGGTGTCTGGGCTACATTTAGAGGGCAAGCTTTTAACTGTGTGTCTAGTAGGACGCCTTCACGACTTGTTTGACTTTTTGGTATTAGGCAGGGCGATCGATCGGAAACAGGCGACGCTTGAGCCAGCCTGCGCGGTCTTCCCGGCACCGTAAATGACACCCCCTAGGCAAACACTTGGGTTCTATGGGGCACTCCCAGGCCAAAGTAGTCGTTCTGGTCTACCTTTAGAGAGCAAGCTTTTGAGTGTGTGTCAAATAGAACGCCCGTACGAGTTGTTTAACTTTTGTGTAATTTTGCAAGGCTAGCCTGTTACTCGCGCGTTTGGGGCGAACCGTCGAGGTTGGCAGGCCTTCACGGCACACACAAATACACTCCCTTGTCAAACACCTGGGTTCTCTGGGACACTCCCAGGCGCTAGAAGGGTGTCTGGGCTACATTTAGAGGGCAAGCATTTAACTGTGTGTCTAGTAGGACGCCTGCACGAGTTGTTTGAATGTTGTGTGTTTTTACAAGGCTAGCCTGCTTCTAGCGCATTTTGGCCGAACCGGCGAGGCTAGAGCGCCTTCACGGCACCCACAAATACACCCCCTTGGCAAACACCTGGGTTCTTTGGGGCACTCCCAGGCGCTAGTAGGGTGTCTGGGCTACATTTAGAGGGCAAGCTTTTAACTGTGTGTCTAGTAGGACGCCTTCACGACTTGTTTGACTTTTTGGTATTAGGCAGGGCGATCGATCGGAAACAGGCGACGCTTGAGCCAGCCTGCGCGGTCTTCCCGGCACCGTAAATGACACCCCCTAGGCAAACACTTGGGTTCTATGGGGCACTCCCAGGCCAAAGTAGTCGTTCTGGTCTACCTTTAGAGAGCAAGCTTTTGAGTGTGTGTCAAATAGAACGCCCGTACGAGTTGTTTAACTTTTGTGTAATTTTGCAAGGCTAGCCTGTTACTCGCGCGTTTGGGGCGAACCGTCGAGGTTGGCAGGCCTTCACGGCACACACAAATACACTCCCTTGTCAAACACCTGGGTTCTCTGGGACACTCCCAGGCGCTAGAAGGGTGTCTGGGCTACATTTAGAGGGCAAGCATTTAACTGTGTGTCTAGTAGGACGCCTGCACGAGTTGTTTGAATGTTGTGTGTTTTTACAAGGCTAGCCTGCTTCTAGCGCATTTTGGCCGAACCGGCGAGGCTAGAGCGCCTTCACGGCACCCACAAATACACCCCCTTGGCAAACACCTGGGTTCTTTGGGGCACTCCCAGGCGCTAGTAGGGTGTCTGGGCTACATTTAGAGGGCAAGCTTTTAACTGTGTGTCTAGTAGGACGCCTTCACGACTTGTTTGACTTTTTGGTATTAGGCAGGGCGATCGATCGGAAACAGGCGACGCTTGAGCCAGCCTGCGCGGTCTTCCCGGCACCGTAAATGACACCCCCTAGGCAAACACTTGGGTTCTATGGGGCACTCCCAGGCCAAAGTAGTCGTTCTGGTCTACCTTTAGAGAGCAAGCTTTTGAGTGTGTGTCAAATAGAACGCCCGTACGAGTTGTTTAACTTTTGTGTAATTTTGCAAGGCTAGCCTGTTACTCGCGCGTTTGGGGCGAACCGTCGAGGTTGGCAGGCCTTCACGGCACACACAAATACACTCCCTTGTCAAACACCTGGGTTCTCTGGGACACTCCCAGGCGCTAGAAGGGTGTCTGGGCTACATTTAGAGGGCAAGCATTTAACTGTGTGTCTAGTAGGACGCCTGCACGAGTTGTTTGAATGTTGTGTGTTTTTACAAGGCTAGCCTGCTTCTAGCGCATTTTGGCCGAACCGGCGAGGCTAGAGCGCCTTCACGGCACCCACAAATACACCCCCTTGGCAAACACCTGGGTTCTTTGGGGCACTCCCAGGCGCTAGTAGGGTGTCTGGGCTACATTTAGAGGGCAAGCTTTTAACTGTGTGTCTAGTAGGACGCCTTCACGACTTGTTTGACTTTTTGGTATTAGGCAGGGCGATCGATCGGAAACAGGCGACGCTTGAGCCAGCCTGCGCGGTCTTCCCGGCACCGTAAATGACACCCCCTAGGCAAACACTTGGGTTCTATGGGGCACTCCCAGGCCAAAGTAGTCGTTCTGGTCTACCTTTAGAGAGCAAGCTTTTGAGTGTGTGTCAAATAGAACGCCCGTACGAGTTGTTTAACTTTTGTGTAATTTTGCAAGGCTAGCCTGTTACTCGCGCGTTTGGGGCGAACCGTCGAGGTTGGCAGGCCTTCACGGCACACACAAATACACTCCCTTGTCAAACACCTGGGTTCTCTGGGACACTCCCAGGCGCTAGAAGGGTGTCTGGGCTACATTTAGAGGGCAAGCATTTAACTGTGTGTCTAGTAGGACGCCTGCACGAGTTGTTTGAATGTTGTGTGTTTTTACAAGGCTAGCCTGCTTCTAGCGCATTTTGGCCGAACCGGCGAGGCTAGAGCGCCTTCACGGCACCCACAAATACACCCCCTTGGCAAACACCTGGGTTCTTTGGGGCACTCCCAGGCGCTAGTAGGGTGTCTGGGCTACATTTAGAGGGCAAGCTTTTAACTGTGTGTCTAGTAGGACGCCTTCACGACTTGTTTGACTTTTTGGTATTAGGCAGGGCGATCGATCGGAAACAGGCGACGCTTGAGCCAGCCTGCGCGGTCTTCCCGGCACCGTAAATGACACCCCCTAGGCAAACACTTGGATTCTATGGGGCACTCCCAGGCCAAAGTAGTCGTTCTGGTCTACCTTTAGAGAGCAAGCTTTTGAGTGTGTGTCAAATAGAACGCCCGTACGAGTCGTTTAACTTTTGTGTAATTTTGCAAGGCTAGCCTGTTACTCGCGCGTTTGGGGCGAACCGTCGAGGTTGGCAGGCCTTCACGGCACACACAAATACACTCCCTTGTCAAACACCTGGGTTCTCTTGGGACACTCCCAGGCGCTAGTAGGGTGTCTGGGCTACATTTAGAGGGCAAGCATTTAACTGTGTGTCTAGTAGGACGCCTGCACGAGTTGTTTGAATGTTGTGTGTTTTTACAAGGCTAGCCTGCTTCTAGCGCATTTTGGCCGAACCGGCGAGGCTAGAGCGCCTTCACGGCACCCACAAATACACCCCCTTGGCAAACACCTGGGTTCTTCGGGGCACTCCCAGGCGCTAGTAGGGTGTCTGGGCTACATTTAGAGGGCAAGCTTTTAACTGTGTGTGTCTAGTAGGACGCCTTCACGACTTGTTTGACTTTTTGGTATTAGGCAGGGCGATCGCTCGGAAACAGGCGACGCTTGAGCCAGCCTGCGCGGTCTTCCCGGCACCGTAAATGGACACCCCCTAGGCAAACACTTGGGATTCTATGGGGCACTCCCAGGCCAAAGTAGTCGTTCTGGTCTACCTTTAGAGAGCAAGCTTTTGAGTGTGTGTCAAATAGAACGCCCGTACGAGTCGTTTAACTGTTGTGTAATTTTGCAAGGCTAGCCTGTTACTCGCGCGTTTGGGGCGAACCGTCGAGGTTGGCAGGCCTTCACGGCACACACAAATACACTCCCTTGCCAAACACCTGGGTTCTCTGGGACACTCCCAGGCGCTAGAAGGGTGTCTGGGCTACATTTAGAGGGCAAGCATTTAACTGGGTGTCTAGTAGGACGCCTGCACGAGTTGTTTGAATGTTGTGTGTTTTTACAAGGCTAGCCTGCTTCTAGCGCATTTTGGCCGAACCGGCGAGGCTAGAGCGCCTTCACGGCACCCACAAATACACCCCCTTGGCAAACACCTGGGTTCTTCGGGGCACTCCCAGGCGCTAGTAGGGTGTCTGGGCTACATTTAGAGGGCAAGCTTTTAACTGTGTGTGTCTAGTAGGACGCCTTCACGACTTGTTTGACTTTTTGGTATTAGGCAGGGCGATCGATCGGAAACAGGCGACGCTTGAGCCAGCCTGCGCGGTCTTCCCGGCACCGTAAATGACACCCCCTAGGCAAACACTTGGATTCTATGGGGCACTCCCAGGCCAAAGTAGTCGTTCTGGTCTACCTTTAGAGAGCAAGCTTTTGAGTGTGTGTCAAATAGAACGCCCGTACGAGTTCGTTTAACTGTTGTGTAATTTTGCAAGGCTAGCCTGTTACTCGCGCGTTTGGGGCGAACCGTCGAGGTTGGCAGGCCTTCACGGCACACACAAATACACTCCCTTGTCAAACACCTGGGTTCTCTGGGACACTCCCAGGCGCTAGTAGGGTGTCTGGGCTACATTTAGAGGGCAAGCATTTAACTGGGTGTCTAGTAGGACGCCTGCACGAGTTGTTTGAATGTTGTGTGTTTTTACAAGGCTAGCCTGCTTCTAGCGCATTTTGGCCGAACCGGCGAGGCTAGAGCGCCTTCACGGCACCCACAAATACACCCCCTTGGCAAACACCTGGGTTCTTCGGGGCACTCCCAGGCGCTAGTAGGGTGTCTGGGCTACATTTAGAGGGCAAGCTTTTAACTGTGTGTCTAGTAGGACGCCTTCACGACTTGTTTGACTTTTTGGTATTAGGCAGGGCGATCGCTCGGAAACAGGCGACGCTTGAGCCAGCCTGCGCGGTCTTCCCGGCACCGTAAATGGACACCCCCTAGGCAAACACTTGGATTCTATGGGGCACTCCCAGGCCAAAGTAGTCGTTCTGGTCTACCTTTAGAGAGCAAGCTTTTGAGTGTGTGTCAAATAGAACGCCCGTACGAGTCGTTTAACTGTTGTGTAATTTTGCAAGGCTAGCCTGTTACTCGCGCGTTTGGGGCGAACCGTCGAGGTTGGCAGGCCTTCACGGCACACACAAATACACTCCCTTGTCCAAACACCTGGGTTCTCTGGGACACTCCCAGGCGCTAGTAGGGTGTCTGGGCTACATTTAGAGGGCAAGCATTTAACTGGGTGTCTAGTAGGACGCCTGCACGAGTTGTTTGAATGTTGTGTGTTTTTACAAGGCTAGCCTGCTTCTAGCGCATTTTGGCCGAACCGGCGAGGCTAGAGCGCCTTCACGGCACCCACAAATACACCCCCTTGGCAAACACCTGGGTTCTTCGGGGCACTCCCAGGCGCTAGTAGGGTGTCTGGGCTACATTTAGAGGGCAAGCTTTTAACTGTGTGTGTCTAGTAGGACGCCTTCACGACTTGTTTGACTTTTTGGTATTAGGCAGGGCGATCGCTCGGAAACAGGCGACGCTTGAGCCAGCCTGCGCGGTCTTCCCGGCACCGTAAATGGCACCCCCTAGGCAAACACTTGGATTCTAGGGGGCACTCCCAGGCCAAAGTAGTCGTTCTGGTCTACCTTTAGAGAGCAAGCTTTTGAGTGTGTGTCAAATAGAACGCCCGTACGAGTTGTTTAACTGTTGTGTAATTTTGCAAGGCTAGCCTGTTACTCGCGCGTTTGGGGCGAACCGTCGAGGTTGGCAGGCCTTCACGGCACACACAAATACACTCCCTTGTCAAACACCTGGGTTCTTTGGGACACTCCCAGGCGCTAGTAGGGTGTCTGGGCTACATTTAGAGGGCAAGCATTTAACTGGGTGTCTAGTAGGACGCCTGCACGAGTTGTTTGAATGTTGTGTGTTTTTACAAGGCTAGCCTGCTTCTAGCGCATTTTGGCCGAACCGGCGAGGCTAGAGCGCCTTCACGGCACCCACAAATACACCCCCTTGGCAAACACCTGGGTTCTTCGGGGCACTCCCAGGCGCTAGTAGGGTGTCTGGGCTACATTTAGAGGGCAAGCTTTTAACTGTGTGTCTAGTAGGACGCCTTCACGACTTGTTTGACTTTTTGGTATTAGGCAGGGCGATCGCTCGGAAACAGGCGACGCTTGAGCCAGCCTGCGCGGTCTTCCCGGCACCGTAAATGGACACCCCCTAGGCAAACACTTGGATTCTATGGGGCACTCCCAGGCCAAAGTAGTCGTTCTGGTCTACCTTTAGAGAGCAAGCTTTTGAGTGTGTGTCAAATAGAACGCCCGTACGAGTCGTTTAACTGTTGTGTAATTTTGCAAGGCTAGCCTGTTACTCGCGCGTTTGGGGCGAACCGTCGAGGTTGGCAGGCCTTCACGGCACACACAAATACACTCCCTTGTCAAACACCTGGGTTCTCTGGGACACTCCCAGGCGCTAGTAGGGTGTCTGGGCTACATTTAGAGGGCAAGCATTTAACTGTGTGTCTAGTAGGACGCCTGCACGAGTTGTTTGAATGTTGTGTGTTTTTACAAGGCTAGCCTGCTTCTAGCGCATTTTGGCCGAACCGGCGAGGCTAGAGCGCCTTCACGGCACCCACAAATACACCCCCTTGGCAAACACCTGGGTTCTTCGGGGCACTCCCAGGCGCTAGTAGGGTGTCTGGGCTACATTTAGAGGGCAAGCTTTTAACTGTGTGTCTAGTAGGACGCCTTCACGACTTGTTTGACTTTTTGGTATTAGGCAGGGCGATCGATCGGAAACAGGCGACGCTTGAGCCAGCCTGCGCGGTCTTCCCGGCACCGTAAATGGACACCCCCTAGGCAAACACTTGGATTCTATGGGGCACTCCCAGGCCAAAGTAGTCGTTCTGGTCTACCTTTAGAGAGCAAGCTTTTGAGTGTGTGTCAAATAGAACGCCCGTACGAGTCGTTTAACTGTTGTGTAATTTTGCAAGGCTAGCCTGTTACTCGCGCGTTTGGGGCGAACCGTCGAGGTTGGCAGGCCTTCACGGCACACACAAATACACTCCCTTGTCAAACACCTGGGTTCTCTGGGACACTCCCAGGCGCTAGTAGGGTGTCTGGGCTACATTTAGAGGGCAAGCATTTAACTGTGTGTCTAGTAGGACGCCTGCACGAGTTGTTTGAATGTTGTGTGTTTTTACAAGGCTAGCCTGCTTCTAGCGCATTTTGGCCGAACCGGCGAGGCTAGAGCGCCTTCACGGCACCCACAAATACACCCCCTTGGCAAACACCTGGGTTCTTTCGGGGCACTCCCAGGCGCTAGTAGGGTCTATATTGTTTGGCTCTCAGTCTATATCTACATTGTTTGGCTCTCAGTCTACATCTACATTGTTTGTCTCTCAGTGTACATCTTCATAGTTTGGCTCTCAGTATACATATACATAGTTTGGCTATCAGTCTCCATGCACATTGTTTGTCTCTCAGTCTCTGTCTATATTGTTTGTCTTCATTCTCTATCTACATTGTTTGGCTCTCAGTCTACATCTACAAAGTTTGGCTATCAGTCTTCATCTACATATTTTGGTTATCAGTCTTCATCAACGTTGTTTGAATCTCAAACTCCTATAAACATTGTTTGTCTCTCAGACTTCCATCTACATTGTTCGACACTCAGTCTCCATCTACATTGTTTGGCCCTCAGTCTACATCTATATAGTTTGGTTATCAGTCTCTATCTACATTGTTTGGCTCTCAGTCTACGTCTACAAAGATTGGCTCTCAGTCTTCATCTACATTGTTTGACTCTCAGTCTACATCTACATAGTTTAGCTTTCAGTCTTCATCTACATTGTTTGACTCTCAGTCTTCATCTACATTGTTTGGCTCTCAGTCTACATCTACATTGTTTGTCTCTCAGTGCTACATCTCCAGAGTTTGGACTATCAGTCTCCATACACATTGTTTGTCTCTCAGTCTCTGTCTATATTGTTTGGCTCTCATTCTCTATCTACATTGTTTGGCTCTCAGTCTACACCTACAAAGTTTGGCTATCAGTCTTCATCTACATATTTTGGCTATAAGTCTTCATCAACGTTGTTTGAATCTCAAACTCCATAAACATTGTTTGTCTCTGCAGACTCCATCTACATTGTTTGACACTCAGTCTCCATCTACATTGTTTGGCTCTCAGTCTACATCTATATAGTTTGACTCTCAGTCTCTTTCTACATTGTTTGACTCTCAGTCTACATCTACATAGTTTAGCTTTCAGTCTTCATCTACATTGTTTGACTCTCAGTCTTCATCTACATTGTTTGACTCTCAGTTTACATAAACATTGTTTGGCTTTAAGATTCATCTACATTGTTTGACACTCAGTCTCCATCTACATTGTTTGCCTCTCAGTCTCCATCTACATCGTTTGGCTCTCGGTCTATATCTACATTGTTTGGCTCTCAGTCTACATCTAAATAGTTTGACTCTCAGTCTACGTCTACATAGTTCGGCTCTCAGTCTTCATCTACATTATTTGGCTCTCAGTCTATATCTACATAGTTTGTCTCTCAGTCTACATTTACAAAGTTTGGCTCTCAGTCTACATCTACATTGTTTGACTCTCAGTCTCCATATACATTGTTTGACTCTCATTCTCCTTCTTCATTGTTTGGCTCCATCTACATCCACATAGTTTGGCTATCAATCTCCATATACATTGTTTGTCTCTCAGTCTCCATCTATATTGTTTGGCTCTCAATCTCCATCAACATTGTTTGGCTCTCAGACTACATTTACAGAGTTTAGCTATCAGTCTTCATGTACACTGCTTGTCTCTCAGTCTCTGTCTATTTTGTTTAGCTCTCAATCTTCATCTACATTGTTTGGCTCTAAGTCTTCATCTACAGAGTTTGGCTATCAGTCTTCATCTACATTGTTTGACTCCCAGTCTCCATAAACATTGTTTGGCTCTCAGACTCAATCTACATTGTTTGACACTCAGTCTCAATCTACATTGTTTGCCGTGCTCTCAGTCTGAATATACGTTGTTTGGATCTCAATCTCCATCTACATTGTTTGGCTCTCCGTCTACATCTGCATTATTTGGCTCTCAATTTCCGTCTTTATTGTTTGGCTCTGAATCTCCATCGACATTGTTTTGTGAATTCGAATCCCCACCCGGCACTAATCTCTGTGATTGGTGGAGCGCGTGGTCTAGTGATAGAGCAACGAACCCATGACCGGAGGGCTTTGTGTGGTGTACTTGAGCAAGACACCTTTTTCGCATATACTTAGTACTGGTCATACCCATGAAGACTTCGAGCGTGATTTGCCTAAGTTGTAAGAATTTGTTTCACAATCGAAGAAAAATAAACAAGTTTAAAAATAAAGACATTATGTCTCATTGTCATTTCGTATCTTTCATATATAAGTTTAAATAACCAGTTAACCATAATAATTTTATTTATCTATAGTAACACAAAATAATCAATCTTTATCTGTTGATTGATAATAAAATAAACTATATCAAAGTATATTGAATTTTGTAATTAAAATCATTAATCTATTTTATATTTTTACACATTAAGTTCAATCAAATGATTTTAGCGTTTAAGCCAAATTCAATAATTTCTTTTTTATACTACACATCAAAATCACTAAAACGCTCTTATCAAAACAAGGGCATATATAAGACCTTGTCAAATTGTGCCCGAGGGCGTATATAACAAATCACGCATACTTAAATAGTGACTGAACGGAACGATACCTGTATGTTTTATCGCGAACTAAGGGAAGTAATTGAATTCGTCTCCAATATCATCAAACTGCGCAGGGGCAATTATCGAATAACTCTTGAGAAATGTTTGAAAAAGTCCAGTATGAAGAAGGAAAGGCAACTGTTGTGATTTTGTGAACGTTTGCGTATTCACGCAAAATCTCATTTCCAATTATCTTAACTTACTTTCGTCTCAGGAAAACAAATCAAAATCTTATATTGCAGAATGAAATTAACATCCAAACAATACCATTTGCAGACATTTGTGTTTAAATTTGTTGAAGTGTTAATTTGTACACTGCAGCTAAAGAAACGACAAATTACGATGAATTTTCCTTCAAACATCAATATATTTAATTCAAGATCATTTTGTGTGATCGAAATATGTTTAAACATCTACGATTACATACAACTTACAGTTTATGTACAGGAAATCAGTTGCCTGTGAATAATGAACGATTACTTTGCCAAATAATCATCCGTCGTGTGTTGTTTCATAAATATTTATTCAGGAGATGCAAGTTTTCTATCCTTCTATACAAGTCCTTGCATACATAAATGTACATATCATAACGAGAGAGTGTAACATTGTAAGATAATAAAGTGGCATGATAATTCTTCCTCTATGAAAATCTCCCTCCTGACATTTTCACTTTCACGTGACTTTTGAAACAAATTTTGTTATTTATTTATAACTTATGTTAACTTATTTATTTCACTTCGATCGCAAAACAAGTTATTACAACTTGAACAAATGACGCTCGAAGTCTTCCTGGGTAGAACCAGTACTAAGCTTATTCGGTGCGGAAAAGTGTTCCCGCTCAAGGACACCACACATGGACGTGGGGGAGATTCGGACTCGCTACCATTCGATCCTGGGTTCGATGCTCTACCACTGGGCCGGGCGCTATGAAAACACGGTGCTTCAGATATCAAACTGAATAATATATTCATAGTCATTCATAAAAATGTCTCTAGGAACCCCGCCTGACAACGCCTGACCTTTTCAGACAATGAAGCCAAATTATTTTAAAAATCTTTGAATCTCCGTCATATTTTCTGTGAAAATTCAGGCAAAGTTAGTTCAATAAAACATTTATTGATCTGTTTTATACCACATGTTTCCCCTAAATAGGCCGTAAGGGCAAGATCTTTTTTAAACTCATGGACACCATGTGTACAATTCTAATATAACGTTGTATTATAATCCTATTTGACCTTGGACGAACGAACGAACGGACGGACAGGAGTAATATATAAGGTCCCGTCACAATTCTTCAAAATAGGATATTTTTGCACATGTGTGCCAATCTTGACACATAATTATGTTCCGTGTCTAGTGATAATGTCACAGATAAAAACAAAAAAACAATATTTAGTTTTCTAATAAATGAAAGAAAAATAACATACTAGTAAACAAATATTTAAAAAAGATGTTTTCTTTCTTAACAAGTTTATAAAAACTATCCAAACTGAGACAATGAACAATAAAAACAGGTGTCTGGTAAAAACATGTGTTACACATATATTTGGCACCTTTTGTGCGGATTTAGCACCGTGCATGTGAAACATTAGGTTCCGAGGATTTATTACATAAAATGTGTCTTCTCCAAGGGGCTGCGATGGTACCAAATCTGTTCATGCAACACAACTGTATTAAGTTTACATTGGAATGGAGACTAAACAGAGTACAAGAATGACATAACTTAATTATTTTCATTAAATCGAGTCGAGACTGCCATATTTCACACAGGCGTTAGCTACAAAGTTTAAGTTTAGACTTATTTTTTTACCTCGGTGTGAAACAAGTTATAACAATTGATGCAAGTCACACTCGAAGTCTTTCTAGGTAGAACCAGTACCAAGCATATGTTTTGATAACGACACCCTATTTACTTAGTTCGTTTCCGAAACAAGAGGGCTACGATGGTCCTAAATTGCTCGCCTGTTCCATAAAATACCGTGTCGAATGTCAGCATTAAACTTATCTATGCATTTCATTATTGTTAACCAGGGTGTACATTTGTACAGAACACATCCTCGCTGTTTTAATTTTTGTAACGACCATAACCAAGGCAATACTATTATGCATTTAACCATTATTCAAAGGGAGCCATTAAGATCATGCCCATCACTATATATCAATATATTATTTTACAAAGGGCGATGCACACTCGTATCAGGTCGAATATCGATGTGGACATAGGGTACAGCATAACACAAGATATATACATAGCATCTGGCTTTATAACACAAGTTTTACACATGGAATCCTGCTTAATAACACAGGTTATATATATGAACTTTGAACTTTTATTTCTTTAATGACAAAGGATCAGACTTATCCATGAGTCAACATATTTACAAAACAATATGACATTCAGCATTATACACAGCAAATTTTACAATACAATTTGGTACAACATATATTATTTATTTCTAGTCCCAGGGGACTTGTGTTTTTGTTAAGTACGACATATATATGTAACATAGTTATATGATAATTTGATATTGAATAATGCATGCATTACAACATAATTATGTTAATTATCCCTACTTAATATTCCGCAGTATTCTTGTTTTTAAGAAACATATGATTTCTCTTTTCTTAGTGATTTGGGAGAAGGAAATCATGTTAATTATAATCCAGTATTTCAATTCTTAATTTAAACCCCAAACTTTTCTATAAAAAGAAATGGGAGGAGTCTAATTTCAAATGGTGGCACTTTCTTGCAACAATGTTGAATTGAGAGATGTTTTTCTGTAAAACATAGTAACAAAGTTGTCATTATTTTCAAAAAGAAGTGCAGTTGTAGGGACATATTTTGTCTTTATAAAAATACCCTTTATTCACAAAAGCTCCCTGAAACAAAGGAGTAGAAGTCCTTACAAAATTGAAATATCAATGAAAATTTGCTAAATATTTGAATTTTGAACCCTGTCTGACCCTTGTCACGTGGTGTAAACACCAACACTTGCTTGGAGATGTGTATAACCCACTTTGAGGAGCCATATATGTGTTTGACTTTCAGTTTGTGAATTACATGTTTAGGAAGATTAATCTTCATAATATTTCTGCCTTTTTCATATTATAAACAAATGATTATACATTGTAGTTGATGGCTTATCTCAGATACATGCATACATGCTTTTTTATTTGGATGCAAATAAGTAACTATTCACACTAACCTTGGTTGATCATTGTTTTGAATCCCATAATTCACAATAGCTTACTTTTGGAAATAACTTTAAGTTTTTGTTTTTTTAGCAAATAAATGTCATTTTATTGTTTATACAGTTCTTATATCACAGCCTTCAATTAAAACCACTTAGTGCTATATAGGTGGCATTGGATGTATGTGTATGCACCATGTACTAGGTTCAAAACACAACTTGGCATAATTTAGATCTTGGTTGGTTCAATATTCTTTGCTTTTGTTATTACATAATTAAGTAGGAACCAAACTCCTACATTTGAAAACATATTCCAGTATTTTCTTTATTTACGTTTTGGTAAATGACTGTTTCTTTGATTAGGAAATGAAAATTCACCTAGCCAAAACTGATGTTGAAATGTTATAAACGGACATGAAAACAATATCCACATTTATTTTCATCATCATCATCAGCATCAATAATCATGTTATCATTTTCCCCATCTGTGCCTCAATTTTTGTCCTGATTGCCATCTGACAATAAATATTCCTGCAAGTATGTTCTGTTTCTAACTATAGTTATTTTCATCAACATCAATTGACCAGTCTGGTGTAACTAAATGATCCTCAAAATCACACATTATAATCAAATAAATGGAATAATATACAAAACTGTTCCCTCAAAACCTTCAAAGTATTTCCGTGATTTTCTTCCATTTGTAAGTTTTGCCAGGGAAATTGTGAACCTAAATGGAATGGGTCATTCTATTATGTCAAAGGGGTTTCTGTTTTTTTCAATCTTTGTATGTTTTGTCTCACAAATAATTGTTTGCCCTTTACTTGTGTCCAAGCAATTTATTTACAATTCATTACAACATGTATGCCTGTTTGATATTATAAGTCCATAATAAATAAGATAAACCATTTTTCATAAATAGTTTCATTCTCTCTAAGTAAATAATGTACTAATCCATGGAACTTGACCCAAATAATTTCACTTTATCTCTTTGATCATGACCAGAGATGTGTTATATGTAACCCAGCATGATACTGTAAATTGGATGTACCTAATTAGCAATTTTGTTTATTATGCATGCAGATAAGATGTCCATTGCAATATATTTGAGTGCTGTGTTTGCTGTACTAAATCTGGGGAAACCTTTATTTTAATCCATAATACTGAGGAACCTGCACGTACAAGAAACATTGTTGCTTAGATTAACTTCCATAATATCAATGAAATATATTTACAAGAAATTCAGTGTGTGTTAACTTGTAACAGGCAGTATCCTCTATGGCTATGCTGGTAGTTACAGCTAATGTTGGACATGAGTATTATCAAATAACTGTAGTAAACGTGTCGGCTGCTAGTGATAAGCCCCGCCTATAATACTGTGTGTAGGAGCTACCGGCGATGGGCCTTTAAAAGCTTTCTGTAATAACAGACCAAGATTAAAAAATATCTCTCTTGTTTTCAGTTTTTAATAGTAACACAAGTTTTCGCATGCTTGGCTTTCATAAAAATATTATTTTACATATCTTTTGCGAAAAACAGCATACAAAGGACAACCTATGATAAAATGAAACTCGTCTTCAAGTATATTACAGTATTTACATTTTCTCTCATCAACGTCGACCCTGTTTCTTGCCGATCGACCTGATTCAATCTCTAATCTATGAGATGACACTCGTAGCTTTGACAGTGATTACCTGACTGTTTTATTTTTTATGTTATTAAGATAAAACTGCATGTCAAAACTAACTATGTTTCTATAGAATAAAGCTTTGGATGTATTGTTTAATCTAGTTATCCATTCTTGTACAAATATATCGTTTAGCCGTTGCTTGAAAACTTTTAAAAAATGATTGATATTACCTACACCTTGATTCAACCAAACATTATAAAACCCGTAGTTACTCAATAATTCTCGAACTTTACTGGCCCAGTTTTGAACACGAGGTCGCTGTTCAATATCACTAAACATGTCATTGTATACTAATTTAATATATTTAAGCTAATTTGTTTGAACAATTTTAAACCAATATCTCATGATACATAACAATCGTCCAGTTTTGCAAGTACATCTACCTAACTCACCATATAAAATCATTTTGTGTAGATTTTTTAACCCCTAACAGTTTTTTGCAAAACTGAGTATGGACGCTTTCAATACAAGTAGCTGGGGAAAACCCCCAAACTTCACAACCGTATGATAAAATAGGATAAACTATCTTATCAAAAAGTTCCAAAACATATTTATGCGATAGATCAACGAATTTATATAAATATTTTTCTATTCTAAAAATAGCTTTTAATGCTTGACCAGACAATTTAATTTGTGTCTCAGAAAATGAACCACCTGTCGTGAATACTATGCCTAGGTAAGTAAATTTCTTAACTATTTCTGGTATAATACCATTATACCTAAATTCTATATTTCTTGCTAATAAGCCACCTTTTCTAAAGACCATAATTTTTGTCTTTGACGTATTTACTACTAATTTCCATCTTTGACAGTATTCAAATAATAAATCAAGGCCTTTTTGTAAATCTGCAGCATCTTTAGATAAAATAGCAATATCGTACGCATACAGTAGCAAAAACAATTTCATATGCGAGATATCAACTCCTTCTGTACCATGTTGACTAAATACTATCTCAATGTCGTTTAGAAAAATTGAGAATAAAAAAGGTGACAGACACTCGCCTTGACGTACGCCTAAAACACATGTGAAGTCATTGCTAAGTGTATTATTTAATTTAAAATGTGTTTTAGCATCATTATAGATAGACTTTAAAATAGTCAACACTTTACCACGAACACCTTCTTTAATAAGTTTAAACCAGAGATTATCTCGGACAACATAATCGAACGCTTTTTTAAAATTTGCAAATGCACAATATAATTTCTGGCCAGAATCTAAAACTTTATTTATCAAACAATTCAAAATAAAAACATTGTCAACAGTAGACATATGCTTACGAAATCCTGATTGAGCTTCTATGTATACGTTGTATTTTTTTCTGCCCAATTGCTTAACCTATTATTTAAAATTCTTGTAAAAAATTTACCAATTGTACTTAACAAAGTTATGCCTCTATAATTTTCAACATCATTAATACTTCCATTATTATGTAGTGGAATAATATATCCTACTGACCATGCTTTTGGAAAATATCCACTGTTTAAAATTTTATTAAATAAACATTTCAGCGTATCTGATAACTGCTGGAATCCATATTTAAAAAAATCATTAATATATAAATCTGGGCCACTGCTTTTGTTATTTTTAAGTTGTTTGGCAGCGTATGTAATTTCAGTGTCAGATATTTCATTATCAAGCTCAGAAAACATAGTCCCAAACTCGTGATTTTCAAATATATCGTTAAACATGATAACATCTTCATCTGGCACGAAAAATCTGTCTTCAGGATTGTTAACAGCTTTAAAATATTGCTCAAAAACACTTAACGTAATATTTCCTGTTTTTAAACCACACATACCTTTCAATATATTCCAATAAGACCTAGTATTTTTAAAACGTGCATTAATGAGCTTATTTGTTCCAATTTGTCTATACATGTATTCAAATTTGGCTTTGTTAATTGCACTTTTGTATTTCGATCTGGCATGTACCATAGTTTGCCTATGTGCATCTGTTTTGCTAATTCGATAAGCATTCAGTTTGTGATAAAAGTTATATTTAAGTTCAGCACAATTGTCACTGTACCAGCTTTTATTTTCATATATGTCATGTTTACTATCTTCTTTATAATTATTCAAATCTCTTTTCGAAAAAATGGTGAACAGATACTACTCATAATACTAAATAAGTACACACCACAACTATTTATATCATTATTGTTGCTACTTTGGTCCAATCTAGTTTGCAAGTTAACAAGTTCAGAAACAGTTTCATTGTTTTCTAATTCGTGTATATAATCGTTCATACAGTCTGACTTCCATATATATTTAAAAGGAACATTTGTTTCATCTTCTGTGTGATTTTCAGTTTGATTGTGTTTGATATTGAAACAAAACGACCCAGTTATAACACAGTGATCTGAGATAATGTCTGGGTCACCGACTCTAAAGTTAGACACGTAGTCGAACAAATGTTCAGATAAAAGAAAATAATCTATAACTCTTTTACCACGATTGCATACATATGTAAATTTTCCAATACCCTTATCTTCGCCTAATCTACCATTCATGATTCTAAGACTAGTCTGTTTACAAAAGTCCAGTAATTGATACCTATTATTATTTGGCCTTGTTTTATCTTGTGAAAAACGAGGAATTGGCGTATCGGGAATATAATCATCTGGAAATTCGTCGATGAGATCATTTCTAGTGTAATCATCATTCACAAAATCTGGTTCAGTGGCTGTTCGGGCATTAAAATCGGCACATAAAAGAATATTTTTTTTACGATTTAGGTCATTATCAAAATCAACAATAGAATCTATCAACCTATCAAAAGTTGGAGTATCAATCATGTTCTGTCTACTGGTTCCTTCAGGTAATACATAACATAGGCCAATGAATAAATCATCATTCAATGACAAAAACAGTCCACTAATTTTAATCCAAATTATATCATCCTTAGATTTTGAAACAAGTGTATTACTTTCTACAAATTTATCTTTTACAAAAATAGCTACTCCGCCTGAGTTACGTTTGTTATTCGGCTTCTTTTCAGTTCTATTAATACGAAAACATTCAAATTTATTTACAGTAAAGTCGACTAAATTATTTCCCCAAGTTTCTACCAAACATACAATATCAAAAGTATTAAAAACGTCTTGTAACTCTTTTGGATTCAAATTTGTTACAATTTTTAGTAATTAAACCATTAACATTTAACATAGAAACTAGTGAGCAACTCCTTCTCCCCGTCTTCTTATGTTCCACCAGGTCCCTGTGGGTTTTGTGTCGAGTTGACTTTTGTGTTTCTGGGTCGTTCTTGGTGTTCGCGATTTTAACGTGGAGAATGTCTCTGCGGTCTCGATACAGAACGCACTTATATACATGCATGCAATCTTGCTTTATAACACAAATTACATGCATGGAATCCGGCTATATAACACAGGTAATATACATGTATGGAATCCCGGTTTATAACGGAGGTTATATACATACATGGCATCTGGCTTTATAACACAGGTTATATACATGTATGGAATCTGGCTTTATAACACAGGCAATATACAAATACAAATTCTTTATTACGTAAATAAAGGCCTCCGACCCAAAATATGGCATACAATTTATGTGGAAATATTTTACAATATTCTTTTTTATTATAATTGTGATTCATTTCGTACCAAAATAAAGTGGATATATGCAGCTAGTTTCTTAAGTTTGAAGGTGTCATTTAGTTGTAGTAGCTGTTATTTTCACCGGAATACCAAGACTGTAAACATTGACGCCTTAGATTCGCATATCTCTGACACAGTAAAAAAAACATGATATTCGTCTTCTATAACGTTTATATTTGCATGAATATAACAATATATACATTTTCAATCTTGCCTTTCAATACTTTCGTTGCAACCAGCTTCTATTTTGAGCTTAAGACTAGAACATCGAAAACGGACAAGAGATTTTTTTATGTAAAAAGTGAATTTCAATACAAAGATATTTTTCTGGTTTTAATAAAGTTTTGAAATACTTATAAGTGTCACAACGTGTGGATTCTGCCATACTACCTTGCCAGTACTGGGTCATGCAATCTGATAGTCGTTGTTTAAATGCTAAAATAAACATATTAATATCCCCCACTTCATGTGAAATCCAAACATACCCGAATCCATATGAACTGATTCAATTGCACTTGAATATTCGTAACCCCATATCTCTGATGCATAACACAATATAGATCTTACCATTGAATCAAACAATTTAAATTGTTCATAATGTAAAAATCGTCCAAATGGCCTTTGATAATTTCGAATAGAATATATAGCTTTTTTGGCCTGTGTCGCAAGTTTACTTTTGGCGGAAGTCCATGACAGTTTGGGTGTCAACAGAATGCCCGTGAATTTATATAACGACGTTGTTTTTATGAGATTTCCCCTGTACGACCAATTTTCATATAAACGAAGTCTGACACCATTTCTAAATACAATAATTTCAGTTTTCTTAAGATTAATGTTCATGCTTGCAGAAATGCAAAAAAAATCATTTAATACATTTAGTTGAGACTGTAGCTTTGACGCAGTCTCAGCTACGCTTGTTACATCATCAGCAAATAATAAATACATGATTGATTGATTGATTGATTCTTTATTTCCTCCATAGTACAAATATACAGGAGAGTATAAACATTTAAACAGCAAATGGGAGTACAATAAATATACAAAAACATAATACACATATAGACAATTAAATGACAATCATATATATACAATACAAACAAACATATTACTTCGATAGTTCAAACAACTTACATATATACAAACAAAATAAATAAATGATATGTCCATTCAAATTGCAAAATATATTGACACTTTTAGAAGAGTATTGCATATAATGACTGATATGACTTGCCGAAACGAAACACAAGAACATACATACACTATATGGGTGCTAAAAGTGGTATTAGTTCCAAATAATATCTTTCAAAAACATAATTGTATTCGTACCTTAAAAGTTAAATGAAAGGAACGCATTATTTGAAGACATTATTTTTTTTTTTTTTTTTTTTTTTTTTTTTTTAACAATTTGAATACAAACAATAAATATATAATATAATATTTAAAATTAAAATATTATTGTGTATTGTTATTTTCGTTGTCAATACGAGATAACGACGAGCTCAGCAACAAAGTGACAACACACAAAAGATGAAGTATTGTGTGTGTTATCTACATAAACGTATATCTTAATGCTTTAGTCATATGATGTAAATGTCTAAATGTAATTTTTGAAATAGCAACCGTTTGTTTATCTGTCATGTTTAAAGAAGGATAACCGGAAACTAGTTCTATAATTTGATTAAAGGCGTCCATGTTACAAAGCTTATCGTACATATCTGATCCACATACTTTGTGTATATTACATAATAAAGTATGTCGGAGGGAATTATTTGACGAGCAGAACAAAATTAAATGTTCAGCTACAGTGTCTGTAATAAGACTGCACTGCGGACAAACAGTTTGATATTTGCGGGCAAATAATTTACCAATTATAAAAGTAACAGTTCTACAGTATGGTAGAGAATCGCGATATATTTGGGAGAAATACCAAATACTGTTTGGTACGATTTCTCTTTGTATATTGAGAAAACTATTGAGACTGTCGTCTTGAACCAGTCTTGTTCTAAAGTCAAATTCGGCTGATTTATGTATACTTAATTTAAGTCTTTTTTTCCATTGTCTTAACGTAGGGAAGAATGCAGTGGAAATGTATTCCGTTAGAACATCGGTCAATTTGTATTTGCCTAGAATACGGTAGATATCTGGTATAAAACCCTGCGTTTTACGTGGATAAGACATGAATTGTATGAGCCTAATAACAAAAAGTGTGTTTATCCTGAAGCGTTTATTAATACTACATAATTGTCCAAACATCAAGAGCTTTCGCTTATCAATTTCATGCTCGATTCGTGTGAGGCCAATTAAAGCCAGCGCGACATCACTACGAGTTTGTTTTGGTAAAGACTGCATATGTTTAATACATTGAACATGTACTCGTTCTAGCGATTTGAGTTGCGTGTCCGTAATGGCGTTCCATAGTTCGCAGCCGTATAAAGCTCGCGAGAGGACAACAGTTTGATATAAATGTTTTACTGTAATTGGGTGTAAACCATTTTGATGGACGCCACAGTCGGCTAATCCAAAATATGTTTTACGTAGTTTAGTGCACGCGTCTTTAATGTTTTTATTCAGACACATGTCTTTATTACATGAAATGCCTAGATGAACATATGTATCGGTTTCAATGACAGTACTTTGGCCTAAACGCCATTGCCTTGAGTTATTTTGTGATTCAGAACTGCATTCATTAAAAACAATGACATTACATTTATTTGCATTATAAGTATATCGTTCTCGGATAGAGTTATTATGACATATGGTCATAAGTTTTTCTAATCCGTTCTTAGTCAGTGAACTGAGCACCATATCGTCTGCAGAAGTTGGGCAACAGTAACCCGTATCATTTATTTTCAGACCGTAATAGGATTGATCTAACTTATTCATTAGATCATTTACGAAGAGTAGATAGAAGTACGGGCTCATTACTTGGCCTTGCCTTGTTCCCTGTAAAATTGGGAACCAATCCGAAGATTGGCCTTGTGACCTAACGCAGCTAAAAATATTTTCAAACATGTTTTGTATAATTTTAAAAATAGATTTATTGACACCTGTTTTATATAATTTAAGCATCAATATGCTATGAGATACGTGGTCAAATGCTTGTCTCACGTCGAGGAAGCATGTAAAAAGTTTAGAGTTGTTTTCTTTTGCAAAAAAGATACTTTCTCGTAATAGAAAAGACGTCATTTTACAATTAATGTTTCTTTGAAAACCGCCTTGCAATGTGTTTAACCTGAGTGTACCAGATTGCTCTAACATTTTTAGTAAAATCTTTTCGTACAATTTTAAAATAGTAGAACAAAGTGATATGGCCCTGTAACTATTTGGGTCCGTTTTGTTTTTATTGTTGCCTTTGTAGAGGGTCGTTATAATACCCTTTTTCATTTCAACAGGTACATGTGCTAGTAAAGACATATTGTGAAATAATTTTGTAATTACGGAAAGTAATAGCGGACCACCGTATATCATATTTTCGTAATAAATAAGATCACTGCCACAGGCTTTTTTCTTTTTACAAGATTTTAAAGCCTGTTCAACCATAGTTAAATTGATCTCAATGTCGTTACATTGATGTGTATTTAATTCAGACTTAATGTTCAACAACTCTTCATCGCATGATCGTGCATATGCTGAATCAAAACCATGATCTTGCGGCGTGTATAACTTTGAAAAATAGTTTTTCCAGCCATTATTAATATCGACCGGATTCTCATACGATTGTCCATTAAAATTCATTTTAAGAGTGGTTTCTGATTTCTTATTTTTCTTACGCCTATTTATCAATTTCCAGAACTCATTATTGTCCATATCTGCCGCTGCATCAATTTCCTGTTCTAAGCTAGACAGATACGTTTGGACAACAGCGCGGTGGACTTTACGAAATTTGTTTTTTGATGCCTTATAGTTTCTATAACTAAGGGATTGAATACTGCGAGGGCGATTTTCATTTAACCATTGTATCCTTTTTGAATTCATTTCGTTATGTAAATATGATAATTCACGATTCCAGTATGGTTTAATAAATGGTTTGAATTTTGATCTTGGAATGTATTTATTGGTCGCATTATTCATTAAATTAACGACGGTCGTATATAACGAGTCAACGTCACCGGGCGTAGATATATGTAATGAAAGCAAATCGTTACGCATTATGTTTGTATTTAAAAAACTGCAATATTTATATATTTTTTCCTGCTTCACATTATGCCAATTTATATTATGATAAGTTTCACTTGAATGAATATTATTTTCAATTTGACATTCTATTTTACAAACAATTGGACGATGAGTCGAAACATTTAAACAACTATCATCTAAAATTTTACATGACTTTATCAGCTCAATAGAACTTGATTCAATTAATATGTGATCTATGAGTGTCTCTCTATCACTATTATATGGCACATTACTAAATTCTGCTCCATAACACAGGCTTAGCGAATTAACGGCTAACAAATTATAATTAAGCATAAAGTCAACTAACAATTTTCCTCGGCTATCGAGTTTAAATGTAGGTTGGTTTCTGGAGGATAATTCAGTATTATAATCACCCATAAGACATATTATACCCGTTGTCCTGTATATACATAGTATATTCTCTACATCGTCTAAACATTTCTTATACATGGCAATAGAGTAGTTTTTACATGGAAAGTACACTTGAAAAATAAATATAGAAATTCCTACAGAAGACATAATTTGGATACCTAATATATATTTACTTTCTAAGTTCAAAGGTGAAACAATATCGTTGAGACGCTTGTTCCAGAACATACAGATGCCACCCTTACCAACTCTTCGGTTGCTTGGCAACAGAAGATCAGGATCAGAAATCGAATGACATGAATATTTATTATTGATGCAATCAAGAAAGTGTAAATCATGTTTGAATAACCAATGCTCGGCAATGCCGCAGACATCTATAGCATTATTTTCTAAAAAATCACTTAAATAACTCGCACTGGACATAATTCCGGTCGCGTTCCATGTGGCTATATTTAGAAATAAATTACTTATACCTGACATAATTAATCAATATCATAGTCCGAGTCAAGCGCTGCATAACGGTTCGAGTCGGTATAATTGACTCGACTCCAATTAGCCAGCGAATACTTAAACCCCCTGGGGTTATCGTTTGGTTTATAATTGTGAGTCTCGTTTTGGCGAGATTTATATGATCCATACGAGACCCATGGTTTACAAATAACCCCTTGTGGCCAGAAACAAGGATCGTCTGTCATATAACATGCGTTTTCATCGTCTTCGATATTAACACGAATGACGACAGAATTACCGTATCTGGGTTTCCGGAATACTGTAACCATGGAAACCTTAGGACCGCGCTTCTGAATATAGCTTTTAATCATGGGCTCAGTTATGCTTGACTGGAAGCCCCCTATGTAAAATCGTTTTGGGCGGCGTACGACAAATCTTTGAAAGTCGTCATCTTCATCCGCGTATGTACCAGTAAGGTCAACTTCAGTGTTGTCAATACTGTGACCTCTGTCGTTGGATGCGGCCATTTCTCTGTTTATGATATCAAAATTGACTTTTCTGAGCGTACGCACGCGCTGTTTTTTGTTTTCTTTTATACGAGGTTTTTGACTCTCGCGGTTTCCCGTTAACAATTGTAGGGATCACCAAGTTACCGAATAATTGGTCATTTTCGTGATCGCTTGTCACGGTATTAGCACAATTTGTTTGGGTATTTAGAACCGCTGAATAGAGCTCCGTTTGTAATGGTAAATGGGATTGTGCAATAAACGTATCCCCACATACAGGGGCAGACTGTAATACAGTATCATTTCGCAATGGGATGGGTTTACTAGTTTGAGTGGGGGTTATGGGACTGGGCGTTGGGTCGTTTGTATTTTGATCTGTTTTCTGCATTTGTACACTATGACCAGCAGGGCCAGGTTTGGCATGGGCTTTTAAGCTATTAAATGCATTAGTAATTTGAAGAACACTTTCTTGAAGTTTAATTAAACTGTCAGAGTTTTTCAGTAAGTCTAATTTAAAGTTCTTTATAGCAGTTGGTATAGTAGCTTCCGCTTTGATGTTGGTCACACTTTTTCGCATGTCATCAATGGAACCTTGCATTATTTTTAAATCCGTGTTTCTAATGTTTTCCGTGGCTGCGTTTCGTTGTTTTAAAAGCAACATGTCGGCTTGAATACTGGTTATTGTGTCCTTCATCTGTTTAAGTTCAGCAGAGCACTCACATTTATGTTTGGATTGTGATGGTGACTGGGATCTAGACGGGTGTCTAGACACAGAACTTTTTCGGTTGAATTTACGTGTACCGTTACTTATCAGCTCCTTAACACATGAAACATCACTTCCGTCCAGTACGGTCAATATCGTGTGTATGTCACTAGCTAGTTTCACGGCGGCCGTATCCCCTTGTCGTGTGACTCGACGTTTTAGGTCACAGTTAACGTCAAACGGGAAATCTTCTGACTCTCGGATGACGTCAAACAGCATCAATCGAGATTTGTCCAGATCAGATTCGGACTGATGATAGTCCATAAGGACGCGATCAATAAACATCGCACTCGGAAGTTCTCGCACCAGTTGTAAAAGGCGGTGGTATTCTGTTACATCCGCACTTGCATCTTGATCACTGGCCATGTGACCAGTAAGTGTGTAATTAAGATCAGTAAATAACGGCGACATGGCCGCACTAGTTGGGCAATCAACGGTTTGAGCATCTGGTTGGGCGACTACAGCTATAACGGGCACTTTGACCTCGGTGTTTTGATCTATAGCCACAGGCTCAAACTCAGTGTCATAAACGTCCGCCATAATAGCTGACTCTAATGATATTATTATATAATGACAGTTATAAATATCCTGTATGTCGTGTATGTTGAAAACCTCTCACACCGTTTTTAAATTTTCAAACAAAGGAAAAATGATTTGGTGAATAAAATGACTTTTTCCATTATCACAAAATGTTTATTTCCTTTTAATATCGGTTCACAAAAGACTTATTTTCATGTTTATAGTGTCCAATATTAAATCCAGTGGTTAAATCCATTTATAATCATATAAAAACAAAAATATTTGTCAGAGCAAATTTTAAACATCCATTTCTTCACGCATGCGCAATCCTTCATATTATATATCATTAGAGACAAATATTCCAGTACCACAGCGTTCTCTAAATAATGTACAAAGATCATTGATATAAAGTGAAAATAAAATAGGACTACTTATGTCCCCTTGACTCGTTCCAATATTACATGAGAATGGATCAGTAATGCCATTTGGCGTACGTATGGAACATTAAGCTTTACTATACATAGATTTAAATACATAACATTTTTTACCATGAATGCCTTTTAGCGCAATACTATTAAATAATTTATTATGAATTTAAGTGTCAAACGCTTTGCTAAAATCTACGAAAAGACTGTAAAAGCGCCCTCCTTTCTTTGAAATACATTTCTGTACAAGTGCTTGTAAGGAGAAGCTGTAATCTATTGCAAAATATCCAGATCTGAAGCCTGCTTGCGCTTCATCAATTTATGTTACGTTCAGCACAACTGTTAATTCTGTGCGTAGCAATATTAGAACATATTTTGTACATAATGCTTATTAACGAAATTCCTCTGTAATTAGTTGGGTCGTCTTTTTATCCGGATTTGTGTATTTGGCATAGAATACTTTCTGACCAAGAATCTTTATAAATACCGCTATCTAATATTTTGTTAAATATTGTATTTAGATATGGGACAACTTCAGTTTCCGTATTTTTAAAAAAGTCAGCTCCGATTCCAGAAGGGCCTGAACTCTTACCGGATTTCAATCTCCGGATTCCTGAAATAATGTCTGCGTCTGTAATCGGGTCATTTAACAGGTATGCGGCGATGTCAATATTTATCAAAATTATTATCATCTTGTAGATCAAGTTCAATATTAAGAGTCGTCTTCAATGTATAAAAGTTTACGGAAATAGTCAATTCATTCTTCATTCGATATATTACAATTTTGGTGAGAAAACTGTTTTGATTCTTTAATTTTTTTCCAAAAAGAAGAGTGATAGGTACGCGAATCTGTTAAATTTTGTCGTATTTTTGTTTCATATTGTCGAGTTTTGTTTAAGTTTTTTTAAAGGCATTTCGTTCATTCTTGTACGTAATAAGATCATTTTCTTATTCGGAATTTCTGCAGTAATGAATATTTTCTTTGTTTATGTGTTTCGCAATCTGCATCCCACCATGGAGGATGTTTGTTATGATTATAATGTTTATTGATTCAGCTGCAAATCTATGTGTCTGTTAGCATATTTACTGTTTTATTTATATCAGAATTTACATAATTCATTATATCATCACGAGATGCAGGTAAAAGTTCTCGGAATTTTTTATAAAAGTATCTCGGCACCTATTTTGCCATCTGTATTTTACATATTTTTTCATATTTGTAGGTATATTGATCTCAGGGCCAATTGGAATATCCCTATTTTCGTAAACTTCAACTGACATTTAATTGGAAATGTACCGAATCGTCACGATTTTCAACATTAAAATCAGAAATACTTCTTAAACGATAGCTTGATACAATATTGTGGTCAATTACACTAGTCCCATTATTGTCTATACATGTAAAATTACCTTTAACATCACCAAAATCTCTACCATTTAAAACACTTCCTCAACATTATCATCATTAATATCATCACAATCATCATCAATAATATCATCATCATCATCATCATTAAAAATCATCACTAAATATCTCTCACTGGTAAAGTCGTAGGTTCGAGCCATGTGTGGTCAAAAGACTGTACTTGAGATAGGTTGCTTGATACTTGCAGAATGACAGTGAACTGCCCCCATACATAAACGTTGTATACCATATATATCCTGTAATGTGTTGTAGATGGTGCCTCCTCCCACAGCACCTGGTGCCATATATAATCTGTAATGTATTGTAGATAGTGCCTCCACCCTCCACCCACAGCACCTGGTGCGATATATAACCTGAAATGTGCTGTAGATGGTGCCTCCACCCGCCATACACAAACAGTAACTGGCGCCATCTATAACCTGTAATGTGCTGTAGATGGTGCCTCCATCTGCTATCAACCTACAGCACCTGGTGCCATATATAACCTGTAATGTGTTGTAAAAGATGTTTCAACCCCACCCATAGCACCTGTTACCATATTTAACCTGTAATGTGTTGTAGATGGCTCCTCCACCCACAGCACCTTGGCAATATATAACCTGTAATATGTTGTAGATGGTGCCTCCACCCACAGCACCTGGGCCATATATAACCTGTAATATGTGTAGATGGTGCCAGCATCCGCCATGAACCGGAGCACCTGTTGCCATATATAACCTGTAATGTGCTGTAGATGGGGCCTCCACCCGCCATCCACCTACAGCACCTGGTGCCATATATAATCTGTAATGTGCTGTAGATGGTGCCTCCGCCCGCCATTCACCCACAGCACATGGTACCATATATAACCTGTAATGTGTTGTAGATGGTGCCTCCACCCAAAGCACCTGGGCCATATATAACCTGTAATGTGCAGTAGATGGTGCCTCCACCCTCCACCCACAGCTGCTGGTGACATATATAACCTGCAATGTGTTGTAGATGGTGCCTCCGCTTATGTTGGTCAGTTTATTATACCACCATATCGACCACAAACAGTTCTGAGATAACTAGTTTCCCAGGCCAGTTTTTATCATAGCTATTACTACAACCACCATATCCACCACAATCATTTCTGAGATAAGTGGTTTGCCATGCCAGTTTTTTATCATCAGATGTTACTATAACCACCATCTCCCCCACAAACATTTCTGAGATAACTGGTTTGCCAGGTCATTCTTTATCATAGCTATTACTACAACCACCATATCCATCAAAAAACATTTCGTCCTATCTATTTTCCATACAAAACAAATCCAACAAACAACAGACACTGTTTTTTTGTGATTTGAGAGACGCATTTATATAGAGTGTCGACATACGTTTAACTAGACAAGCCATATATACATATATACAAGTAGGTGCATAAAACATGATACACATATGTTAAAGAACAATCTTTGGAATACATTGCACATTTTTAAATAACAGTCATAAAATATTTTCAAAACGTGGTCGACTCGCCCAGGAAAAACCAAAGACGGTAAACTCTGGAAACCTGTGCCCGTTTATCAAATGTCTTTTACCACTGAATGTCGAGCTTCATTCTTGAAAATCTTTTATGAACAATAGGCGTGCATAATAACTTGAATAACTTGATAAATGACATTTATCACATTGTTGTTTCATATTGTTATGTAAATGAAATACATTTAACAATTATATTTCTCTGTAATTTCGAGCATTGAATTTAAATTTTTCCGATGTCGTCGCTCAGAGTGAATCGCTAGAACTGATTTCTTACCGCCAAATATCTATATCTATATGTAATCTCGAATCACTCGAGCGTTCAAAACAGGTTTTGTATAACAATAAAGCCAGGATAAAGGTACTCCGCTATACGATGTAACGCGGAGTACAAAAAGTCCTATCTATTTTCCATTCAAACAAAATCCAACAGACACTGTTTTTTTGCGATTTGCGAGACGCATTTAAAGAAATTTACAAAGTATAGAGGGACTGACAACTCCAAATTCAATGCTCTTTTTATACAAAAATTTTAAGTCTGAAATACTCTTAAATTCTCTGTAATTTCAACATTTTTGTAACAGATAACTTTTTTTCTAAATAATCATTTACATAACCGTCTTTTGCAACGTCGGTCTTCCAACGACCGTGTCTCTTTAAACATCAGTCTGATACACCGGACGTGTTGGTTAATGACGTAGCACCACTTGCCCTTAAATAGTGTGTACCAAGTTTAAGGCCCGGTGCAACACTTTTCAACTTGTCAACAATACATTCTCTTGCCCTTGTGTAACTTAACTGTTTATTCTTTCGTATAAGAGACGCAATGTGTTTTGATCTAAAAGCAGGGTTTAAATAAAAAATCATCAGAGAGTATCGACAAATATGCTGCTGACATATATATATATATACATATCTTTGTAACATAGTATACAGACATGCTGAAGAACTGCCTTTGGCAATAACTATTTCTGAACCATCCCTATACATATCTGTTTTGCTTTGCCTTATTTTTATGACTACATGATCAGAATTGAATTTTACAACATTGCACCGCAAATTACTGACATAAAACCTGCGTAGGCTAACATGATGATCATTGACAAATCCCTCAATTCAATAATATCAACGCTATCTTGATAGTTTAAACAAAGTGTTTGCAACATTTCTGAACTGACAATATTTTTCTTCTGTACTGGTTTAGAACTTATACGTTTTGCTGCTTCTAACAATTGTTTCACAATACTGTTTTCTGTCGGATCCTCAAGATCATTGATGCTGTGTACCCATTTTATTCCATAGTAAGCTAAAGACACGACATTGTCCGATTTACCCTGATCAAGTAAATTAGTAAAGTAAATGGCTACGCTGATAGGTAACGCCGGTTTGGATACTAGACTGTTTTTTTCACAATAAGATTTAAACTGATCAAAATAATTCTGATATTTTTTCACTGTATTGTCTGCTCTCGATTGTAAGAGATAACTTGCTATGTTGTCGGTTATTGATCGTTGTAACTCTCCATGTATTCCCGCCTCGTCTAGTTGATGTTTGATAGTGTCCTACAAACCAACACCTGTCAAAGATTTGATAAAATTAAAATGGTGTTGCATTTAACAAACTTGTTTTTAATTTCATTTTGTATCATTGTTAACAAATATGTCTTAAGTGAAACATCGTAGTGCTAGCGTATCGAATGGTAATGGATTTTTGGTAAAATGACCATTGTTTCCCGATCCTGATAATACGACATTTGTCCTTTTTAAATGTTTCATTTCTTTAAAATGGTGCACTCTTTCACAATGGAATAATTAATGTGGACATAGCCTTTTCTTAGACTACCTTGTTTATGCAAGCGGTTACCAACCTTGGTGGGGGAACCAACCAGTTTATATCTTGTCCCCAAGGCTGAACTTAGGCATCAATTGCTTCTGTGCCTAGAACCCACCAACGTGAATTGAATCTTACACATTTATTATTTAAATGCGATGCAAATCTATCTACTGTATGTTGGCCCCATTTATTTTCTAAATAATCAAATATACTCGGACTAATGTACCAGTCGTCAAAATCTAAACATCTACTCAGATAATCTGCTTTTTCATTATTTTCCCAAGGAATCCATTCCGGACAGAAAACAATATTTTCTTTTTCACATAATTTGTGTACATCTAGTGCGATGCTATGGATTATTGATTTTCGACTACCATATATAACCTGTAATGTGTTGTAGATGGTGTCTGCACCCGCTATCCACCCACAGTACCTGGTGCCATATATAATCTGTAATGTGTTGTAGATGGTGCCTCCAGCCGCCATCCACCCACAGCTGCTGGTGCCATATATAACCTTAATGTGTTGCAAAAGATGCATCCTCCCTCCACCCACAGCACCTGGGGCTATAGAAATCCTGCAATGTGTTGTAGATGGGGCCTCCACCCACCATCCACAGCACTTGGGCCATATATAACCTGAAATATACAGTAGATGGTGCTTCCACCCTCCACCCACAGTAACTGGGGCCATATATAACATGTATTGTGTTGAAAAAGGTGCATCCTCCCTCCACCCAAAGCACCTGGGTCCATATATAACCTGTAATGTGTTGATGATAGTGCCTCCACCGTCCACTCACAGCACCTGGGCGATATATAACCTGTAACGTGTTGTTGATGGTGCCTCCATCCACAGCACCTTGTGCCAAATATAACCGGTAATCTGTTGTAAAAGGTACATCCTCCCTCTACTCAATAGCACCTAGGCGATAAATAACCTGTAATGAGTTGTAAATGATGCCTCCACCCACAGCACCTGGTGCCATATATAACCTGTAATGTATTGTAGATGGTGCCTCCACCCACAGCACCTGGTGCCATATATAACCTTTAATGTGCTGTAAAAGGTGCATTCTCCCTCCACCCACAGCACTTGAGCAATATATAACCTGTAATATGTTGTAAATGGCGTCTACACCCTACTCCCACATCACCTTGTGCCATATATAACCTGTAATGAGCTGTAGATGGTGCCTCCACCCGCAATCAACCCACAGCACCTGATGTCATATATAACTTGTTATGTGTTGTACAAGGTGCCTCCACCTTCCACCCACAGCACTTCGGCCATATATAACCTGTAATGTTTTGTAGATGGTGCCTCCACCTACAGCATCTGGGGCCGTATATAACCTGTAATGTGTTATAGAAGGTGTTTTCACCAACAACTTATGATAACCTGTTATATGTGTTGTTAATGGTGTTAAACTCTCTTCAACAAAATTATCATTAGTTTTCCCTTTCTTCAAAGTAAGTAAATTACTTGTATAATTTTTAAATATTTTATATGAATATTCTGGTAGGTAAAATTTAGTAAAATTAACATGGAGAACAATAAAATGATAATCACAAAATTTTACTTACAATAATTTCCTTTGTCAAAGTCGTTCATTTCTCTGTTGAGTTCATCTTGCGTTATACATCAACTAGAAGACAATGAAAGTTATAACAGCAACATTATAAGCAGTAACAACAGAATCAGTCAAAACAACAAAATATTAACAACATCTACAGCACAAATACAAAAAAAAACATCCCCTAAAGCCAATTGGTGTGACACGGGTGGATTCTATATTTTAGTTTAGAGGTGGAGGTTGCGCAACACAAAATCTGAATGGACATATGTTTTCAAGTATAAATATAGTGAATTTTAATAAATATGACAGTTAAGTAGGGGTCGTTAGCTATTTTTTTAAGAGTATGTCTGTCATTATGTTATCTCAACTTCATACAGTTTTCACCGCTGGGAAACTTTGTTGAAAGTCCAACTTCATTCAAAATGTTTTGTGAGAACACTTGCCATTACTGTCGGAAGGGCATTCCTTTCATGAACAATCATTCTGAGTCATTCCTGAGTCAATACAACTGGTTGCCACATATATTTTATAATGAGTTGGATATTACTTAAATTCAATTTAATATATACATATATGAGAAAAATACTTGTATGGCGTTTCAAATGTTTGCTAACCAACTTTATATCAATGTCAATTAGTATGTATGGACAATATTTAATTCACAACAAACATGGTAGTCAAATATTCAATATCCATATTATGTTGCAAATGAAAAGAATTGAAAAGAAAACCATAAAAGCTTATGTGTGTCCTGTCTCCTAGTAATTAGTATATTTACAAGCCAATATAGACAGAAACTTTCTTTACAAAGACAAATACATTAAATAGAGGTAAAATTGACTGACATTGGCTAACTAAATACTCCCAAAAAGGAATTTATTTACACTCTCAACAAAATGCAATGAGCTTACCACTCATCTGAGTCTTGGTTCAACATCTTCGTCAACACATGGATGACATCAGGATTAGGAGCCATCTTCATCATTACCATCAATCATACATCTCCATCTACCACCTTATCTCCATCTTCAATCTCATCAATGCCATCCTTACCATTACCTGGTTTATACATCTTCATCAACACGTGGATGACATCAAGCTCAGGAGTCATCTTCATCATCACTATCAATCATAAATATCTATCTACCACCTTATCTCCATCTCCAGTCTCATAGATCGTGTCTAATCTCCATCTTCAGTAACACCTCATCAATGTCATTCTCAACACAACCTGGTACATACTTATCATCATTACCAATATCAATCCATCTTCATCAATATCATAATCATCAATATCTCCACAATCATCATCAATATCAAATCATCATCATCATAAAATCATCACTAAATATCTCTCACTGGTAAAGTCGTAGGTTTGAGCCAAGTGAGGTCCAAATATTTTACTTGAGATAATTTGCTTAGTACTTGCAGAATGACAGTGGTACTGTGCTGATTTATGTGCTTGGGGACTGCCCCCATACATTAACGTTAGATACCATATATAACCTGTAATGTGTTATAGATGGTGTTCAACTCAACTCAATAAAATACTGTGTATTATTTTACTTTCTCTATCTCATCAAAGTAAACAAATTACTTCAAACGTTTTATATATCAATCATAACTATAATTTACAGAATCTGCAAGTGTATTAATTGATTATGCAGGCAAGTTTAAGAAATTATATAGATTACTTAAAATACAATCAAATGAAGTGTGAGATAGCAACACAATTATACCTACAGTCATTTGCTTTATCCATGTTGCTCAATCTACCATCTACCAGCTACCATAAAAGTTGGATACCATATATAACCTGTAATGTGTTGTAAATGGTGATCAACTCAATTCAGTAAAATACTGTGTATTAATCAACATCTTCTATCTCATCGAACAAAATATTTCAAACGTTTTATATATATATCATAACTATCATTTACAGATAAATATGCAAGTGTATTAAATGATTATGAAGGCAAGTATAATATATTCTATAGTTTACATGAAATACAATCAAATGAAGTATGAGATAGTAATACAATAATACCTACCTACAATAATTTGCTTTTTCAGGTTGTTCCATTTACCATCTTATCTCCATCTCCAATCTCATCCATCCTGCCAATCTCATCTCCATCTCCAGTACCACCAATGCCATGGTTAACATTACCTGATACTTCCTCAACATTATCATCATCAATATCATCACAATCATCATCAATATCAACATCATTATCAACATAAATCATCACTAAATATATCACACTGGTAAAGTCGTAGGTTCGAGCCAAGTGTGGTCCAAAGATTTTACTTGAGATAATTTGCTTGATACATGCAGAATGACAGTGGTCCTGTGCCGAGGTATGCGCTTAAGGACTACCGCCGTACATAAACGTTGGACACCATATATAACCTATTAAGTATTGTAAATGGTGTTCAACACAACTCAACATAATACTGTGTATTAATTTACTGTGTCTATCTCATCAAAGTAAACAAAATACTTCAAACGTTTCAAATATGAATTATAACTATAATTTACATATAAATATGCAATTGTACTAATGGATTATGCAGACAAGTTTAAAAAATTCTTTAATTTACATGAAATACAATCAAATGAAGTGTGAGATAGAAACACAACTATACCTTCACTCATTTGCTTTATCCAGGTTGTCACATCTAAGATCTTATCTCGAACTCCAGTTATATCCATCCTGTCCATCTCCATCTTCAATATCACAGATCATGTCTCATCTCCATCTCTAGTACCACCAATGCCATTGCTAACATTACCTGATACTTCCTCAACATAATCATCATCACAATCATCATCAATATCAACATCAACATCATCATCATCATCAATCACATAAAAATATCTCTCATTGGTCAGGTCGTAAGTTCGAGCCAAGTGTGGTCCAAAGACTTTACTTCAGATAGTTTTATAGATACTCGCACAATGAATGACAGTGGTCCTGTGCTGATATAAGTGGTTGGCGACTGCCTTTCAATAAACGTTGTATACCATATATAACCCGTAATGTGTTGTTAATGGTGTTCAGCAAAACTCAATAAAATACTGTGTTTTAATTTACTTTCTGATGAGATACATCAAAGTAAACAAAATACTTCAAACGTTTAAAATATTAATCATAACTATCATTTACAGATAAATATGCAAGTGCATTAATTGATTATGGAGGCAAGTATAAGAAATTTTATAGTTTACATGAAATACAATTAAATGAAATATGAGATAGTAACACAATTTTACTTACAATCATTTTCTTTATTAAGATGGTTCCATCCACCATCTTATCTCCATATCCAATCTCATCCATCCTGTCCATATCCATCTCAAATATCATAGATCCTTCCTCTCTCCATCTCCAGTACCGCCAATGCCACCGGTAATATTACCTGATACTCCCTCAACATTATCATCATCAATATCATCACAATCATAATCAATATCAACATCATTATCAACATAAATCATCACTAAATATCTCTCGCTTGTAAAGTCGTAGATTCGAACCAAGTGTGGTCCAATGACTTTACTTGAGATTGTTGGCTTGATACTTGCAGAAAGACAGTGGTCCTGTGCTAATTAATGTGCTTGGGGACCAACCCCATACATAAACGTTGGATACCATATATAACCTGTTATGTGTTGTAAATGGTGATCAACTCAACTCAGTTAAATACTGTGGATAAATTAACTTTCTTTATCTTATCAAAGTAAACACAATACTTCAAACGTTTTAGATATATATCATAACTATCATTTACAGATAAATTTGCAAGTGTATAATTGATTATGGAGGCAAGTATAAGATATTCTATAGTTTATATGAATTACAATCAAATGAAGTATAAGACAGTAAAACAATTATACCTACAATCATTTGCTTTATCCAGGTTGTTCCATCTACCATCATATCTCCATCTCCAATCTCATCCGTCCTGTCTCTGTCCATCTCCAATATTACAAATCCCGTCTCATCTCAATCTCCTGTACCACCAATGTCACCGGTTACATTACCTGACACTTTCTAAAATTATCATCATCAATATCTTCACAATCATCATCAATAATAACATCATCATCATAAATCATCACTAAATATCTCTTGCTGGTAAAGTCGTAGGTTCGAGCCAAGTGTGGTCCAAAGACTTTACTTGAGATAGTTGGCTTGATACTTGCAGAATGACAGTGGTCCTGTGCCGATTTACCTGCTTGGGAACTGACCCCATCGGTAAACGTTGGATACCATATATCAATTATAACTATCATTTACAGATGAATATGCAGGTGTATTAATTGATGATGGAGGCAAGTATAAGATATTCTATAGTTTACATGAAATGCAATCAAATGAAGTATTAGATAGGAACACACTTATACCTACAATCAAATGATGTATTAGACAGTAATACCATTATACATACAATCATTTGTTTTATCCAGGTTGTTCCATCTACCATCTTCTCTCCATCTCCAATTTTATCCATCCTGTCCATCTCCATTTCCAATATCACATTTCCTTTCTCATCTCCATCTCCAGTACCACTGGCAACATTACCTGACACTTCCTCAACATTATCATAATCAATATCATCATAATCATCATTAATAATAACATCATCATCATCATAAATCATCACTAAATATCTCTCACCGCTAAAGTTGTAGGTTCGAACCTAGTGTGGTCCAAAGACTTTACTTGAGCTAGTTCGATTGGTACTTGCAGAATGACAGTGGTCTTGTGCCGATTCATGTGGTTGGGGACTGCCCCCATACATAAACGTTGGATACCATATATAATCTGTGATGTGTTGTAAATGTTGATCAACTCAACTCAGTAAAATTCTGTGTATTAATTAACTTTGATTATCTCATCAAAATAAACAAAATATTTCAAACCGTTTATATATAAATCATAACTATCATTTACAGATAAATCTGACGTGTATTAATTGATTATTGAGGCAAGTACAATATATATTATAGTTTACATGAAATACAATCAAATAAAGTATGAGATAGTAACACAATTATACCTACAATCATTTGCTTTATCCAGGTTGTTCAATCTACCATCTTATCTCCAATTCAATCTCATCAATCCAGACCATTTCCAATATCACAGATCCTGTCTCAACTCCATCTCCTGTACCACCAATGCCATCGTTAGCATTACCTGATACTTCATCAACATTATCATCATCAATATCATCACAATCAACATAAATATCAACATCATCATCATCATAAATCATCACTAAATATCTCTCACTGGTAAAGTATTCGAGCCAAGTGTTGTCTGAAGTCTTTACTTCAGATAATTTGCTTGATACTGATTTATGTGGTTGGGGACTGCTCCAATACATAAACATTGGATACCATATATAACCTGTAATGTGTTGATGATGGTGCCTCCACCCTCCACCCACAGCACCTGGTGCCATATATAACCTGTAATATGTTGTAGCTGGTGCCCGCAACCGCCATCAACCAACTGCACATGGTGCCATATATAACCTGTAATATGCTGTAGATATCGCCTCCACCCGTCATCCACCCACAGCACCTTGTGCTATATATAACCTGTCATATGTTGTAGATGGTCCCTCCACCCACAGCATCTGGTGCCATATATAACCTGTAATGTGTTGTAGATGGTCCCTCCACCCACAGTACCAGGGCCATATATAACCTGTAAAGTGTTGTAGATGGTACCTCCTCCCTCCACCCTCAGCACCTGGTGCCATATATAACTTTAAATGTGCTGCAGATGGTACCTCCAGCCGCCATCCAACCACATCACCTGGTGCCATATATAACCTGTAATGTGCTGTAGATTGTACCTCCAACCGCCTTCAACACACAGCACAGGGTGCCATATATAACCTGTAATGTGTTGTAAAAGATGCCTCAACCCTCCACCCATAGTACAGGGTACCATATATAAACTATAATGTGTTGTAGATGGTGCCTCCACCCATACCACCTTGGCCATATATAACAAGTAATGTGTTGTCGATGGTGCCTCCACCCATAGCACCTGGGCCATATATAACCTGTAATGTGTCGTAGACGGTGCCTCCACCCTCCACCCACAGCACCTGGTGCCATTTATAACCTGTTATGTGTGGTAGATGGTGCTTCCACCAACATCACCTCTGTTTGTCAGTTTTTTATCAGCTTATACTACAACCACCATTTCCACCAAGAACATTTTTAAGATGAGTGGTTTCCCAGGCCAGTTTTTATCATAGCTATTACTTCAACCACCATATTCTCCACAAAAATTTCTGAGATAACTGGTTTCTCATGCCAGTTTTTATCATAGCTATAACTACAACCACCATATCAACCACAAACAGTTCTGAGATAATTGGTTTGTCAGGCCAGTTTTTTTTATCATCAGCTATTACTAGAACCACCATCTCCATCACAATCATTTCTGAGATAACTGGTTTGCCAAGCCAGTTCTTTATCATAGCTATTACTACAACCACCATATCCACCACTATCATTTCTGAGAAAAATGGTTTGCCAAGCCAGTTTTTTATCAGCTTTAACTACAACCACCATATCCATCACAAACAGTTCTGAGATAACTTGTTTGTCAGGCCAGTTTTTTTATCATCAACTATTACTAGAACCACCATCTCCAGCACAATCATTTCTGAGATAACTGGTTTGCCAGGCCAGTTCTTTATCATAGCTATAACTACAACCACCATATCCACCACTATCATTTCTGAGATAACTGGTTTGCCAAGCCAGTTTTTTATCAGCTTTTACTACAACCACCATATCCATCACAAACAGTTGTAAGATAACTGGATTGTCAGGCCAGTTTTTTATCATCAGCTATTACTACAACCACCATCTCCATCACAATCATTTCTGAGATAAGTGGTTTGCCATGCCAGTTTTTTATCATCAGATATTGCAACAACCACCATATCCCCTACAAACATTTCTGAGATAACTGGTTTACTAGTCAGTTCTTTATCATAGCTATTACTACAACCACCATATCAACCAAAAACATTTCTAAATAACGGGTTTGCCAGGTCAGTTCTTTATCATAGCTATTACTACAACCACCATTTCCACCACAAACATTTCTAAGATAAATGGTTTCCCAGGCCAGTTTTTATCTTAGCTATTACTTCAGCCACCATATCCTCCACAAACATTTTTGAGATAACTGGTTTCTCATGCCAGTTTTTATCATAGCTATAACTACAACCACCATATCCACCACAATCATTTCTGAGATAACTGGTTTGCCATACCAGTTTTTATCAGCTTTTACTACAACCACCATATCCACCATAAACAGCTCTGAGATAACTGGTTTGTCAGGCCAGTTTTTTTATCATTAGCTATTACTAGAACCACCATCTCAATCACAATCATTTCTGAGATAACTGTTTTGCAAGGCCAGTTCTTTATCATAGCTATACCTACAACCACCATATCCACCACAGTCAGTTCTGAGATAACTGGTTTGCCAAGCCAGTTTTTATCAGCTTTTACTACAACCACCATATCCACCACAAACAGCTTGAGATAACTGGTTTGTCAGGCCAGTTTTTTTATCATCAGCTATTACTAGAACCACCATATCCGCAACAAACATTTCTGAGATATCTGGTTTGCCAGACCAGATTTTTATCATCAGCTATTACTACAACCACCATATCCACCACAAACATTTCTATGATAACTGGTTTGCCATGCCAGTTTTTAATCATCAGATATTACTACAACAACTATATCCCACAGCACCTGGGGCCATATATAACCTGTAATATGTTGTAGATGGTGCCTCAATCCACAGCGTCTGGGGCCATATATCACCTTCAATGTGTTTTAAAAGGTGCCTCCATCCTCAGCAACTAAGCCATAAATAAGCCTGTAATGTGTTGTAGACTGGTGCCTGCCACCGCCATCCACCCACAGCACCTGGTGCCATATATAACCTTTAATGTGCTGCAGATGGTGCCTCCACCCGCCATCCACCCACAGCACCTGGTGCCATATATAACCTGTAATGTGTTTTAAAAGGTGCCTCCACCCACAGCACCTTGTGCCATATATAACCTGTAATGTGCCTCTGATGGCGCCTCCACCCGCCATCCACCCACAGCACCTGGTGCCATATATAACCTGTGATGTGTTTTAAAAAGTGCCTCCACCCACAGCACCTGGTGCCATATATAACCTGTAATGTGGTGCTGATGGCGCCTCCATCCGCCATCCACCTACAGCACCTGGTGCCATATATAACCTGTAATGTGTTTTAAAAGGTGCCTCCAACCACAGCACCTTGTGCCATATATAACCTGTAATGTGCTGCTGATGGCGCCTCCACCTACCATCCACACACTGCATCTGGTGTCATATATAACCTGTAATGTGTTTTAAAACGTGCCTCCACCCTCAGCACCTAGGCCATATATATCCTGTAATGTGTTGTAGATGGTGCCTTGCACCCGCCATCCACCCACAGCAACTTGTGCCATATATAACCTGTAATGTGCTGTAGATGGTGCCTCCACCTGCCATCAAACCACAGCACCTGGTGCCATATATAACCTGTTATGTACTGTAGATGGTGCCACCACCCGCCAACCACTTACAGCATCTTGTGCCATATATAACCTGTAATGATTTGCAAAAGGTGCAAACTCCTTCCACCCAAAGCACCTGGGGCCATATATAACCTGAAATGTGTTGTAAATGGTGCATCCATCCTCCTCCCACATCATATGGTGCCATATATAACCTGCAAAATGTTGAGGATAGTGTCTCCACCCACAGCACCTTAGGGCCATCTATAACCTGTAATATGTTGTAGATGGTGCCTCTTCCCACAGCATCTTGGGTCATATATAACCTGTATTGTGTTGTTAAAGGTGCTTCCATCCTCCATCCACAGCACCTAGGCCATATATAACCTATAATGTGTTGTAGATATTGCCTCCACCTATAGCATCTGGGGCCGTATATTACCTGTAATGTGTTTCCACCCACAACTAATGATAACCTGTTATATGTGTTGTAAATGTGTTAAACTCTCTTCAACAAAATTATCATTATTTTTTCCCTTTCTGCAAAGTAAGTAAATTACTTGTATAATCTTCAAATGTTTTATATGAATATTCTGGTCAAAATAACATGGAATACAATAAAATGATAATCACAAAATTTTACTTACAATAATTTTCTTTGTCAATGTCGTTCATTTCTCTGTTGAGTTCATCTTGGGTTGTACATCAACTAGAAGACAATGAAAGTTATAACAGTAACATTATAAGCAGTAACATCAGAATCAGTCAAAACAAGAAAATATTAACAACATCTACAGCACAAATACAAAACAAACACCCTCTGAGACCAAGTGGTGTGACAGGGGTGGACTTTGTATTTTAATTTAGGGGACGGGGTTCGCAACACAAAATCTGAATGGACAAATGTTTTCAAGTATAAATACAGTGGATTCTAATAAATATGACAGTCAAGGAGGGGGCGTTCACTATTTATTAAAGAGTAGATTTGTCATTATGTTATCTCAACATCACAGTTCTCACCGCTGGGAAACTTTGTTGAAAGTCCAACTTAATTCAAAATGTTATGTGAGAACAGTTGTCATCACTGTCGGAAGGACATTCCTTTAATGAACAATCATACTGAGCCATGCCTGCATCAATACAACATGGTTTCCATATATATTCTATAATGAGTTGAAACTTACATCAATCCAATTTAATAATATACATTATGAGAAAAATACTAGTATGGCACTTTTAATTTTTTGCTAACAAACTTTATATCCATATAAATAAGTATGTTTGGACAATATTTAATCACAACAAACACGGTAGTCAAACAATCAATATTCATATTGAGTTACAAATGAAAATAATTCAAAAGAAAACTATATAAAAAACTTATGTGTGTCCTGTCTCGTACTAATTAATATATTTACACGCCAATTTAGACAGACACTTTCTTTCGAAAGACAAATACATTAAAATGAGGTAAAATTGACTGACATTGGCTAACTTAATACTTCCTAAAAGGAGTTTTATTACGCTCTCAACAAAATGCAATGAGCTTACAACTCATCTGAGTCTTGGTTCAACATCTTCATCAACACATGGACGACATCAAGCTCAGGAGCCATCTTCATCATCACCATCAATCATACATCTCCATCTACCACCTTATCTCCATCTCAAGTCTCATAGATCGTGTCTCATCTCCATCTTCAATCTCATCAATGCCATCCTAAACATTACCTGGTTTATACTTATCATCATCACAAATATCAATCAAACATCATCAATATCATAATCATCAATATCATCACAATCATCATCAATATAAACATCATCATCATGATAATCATCATCAAGCATAACTAAATATCTCTCAATGGTAAAGTCGTAGGTTCGAGCTAAGTGTAGTCCAAAAACTTTACTTGAGATAGTTTGATTGATACTTGCAGAATGACAGTGGTCCTGTGCCGATTTATGAGCTTGAGGACTGCCCCCAAACATAAATGTTGGATACAATATATTACCTATATTGTGTTGTAAATGGTGTTCAATAAAATGCTGTGTAATAATGTACTTTGTCTTTCTCATCAAAGTAAACAAAATATTTCAAACGTTTTTTAGATAAATCATAACAATCATTTACAGATAAATATGCAAGTGTATTGAATGATTATGGAGGCAAGTCTAAAACATTCTATAGTTTACATTCAATACAATCAAATGAATTATGAGATAATTACACAATTATTCCTACAATCATTTAATTTATCCAGGTTATTTCATATACAATCTAATCTCCATCTCCAATCTCATCCATCCTATCCTTCTCCGTATCCAATATCACAGAACCTGTCTCATCTCCATCTCCAGTATCACCAATGTCATCGTTAACATTACCTGATACTTCTCAACATGATCATCATCAATATCATCACAATCATCATCAATTATAACATCATCATCATAAATCATCACTAAATATATTTCACTGGTAAAGTCGTAGGTACGAGCCAATATTATAGAACCTGGCTCATCTCTATCTCCAGTACCACCAATGCCATTGTTAACATAACCTGATGCTTCCTCTATATTATCATCATTGATATCAACACAATCATCATCGTCAACATTATCATCATCATCATCATAAATCATCACTTAATATGTCTCACTGGTAAAGTTGTAGATTCGAGTGAAGTGTGTTACAAAGACTTTACTTGAGATAATTTGCTTGATACTTTTAGAATGACATTTAGAAAGACAGTGGTCCTGTGCCGATTTATGTGCTTGGGGACTGACCACATAAATAAATGTTGGATACAATATCTAAACTGTAACGTGTTGTAAATGGTGTTCAAATCAACTCAATAAAATACAGTTATTGATTTAATCATAGTAAAAAAAATACTTAAATATCATTTACAGATAAATATGCAAGTGTATTGAATGATTATGCAGGCAAGTGTAGGACATTCTATAGTTTACATGAAATACAATCAAATGTAGTATGAGAAAGTCACACAATTATACATACAATCATTTGCTTTATCCTGGTTGTTCCATCTACCATCTTATCTCAATCTCCAACCTCATCCATCCCGTCAATCTCCAATATCACAGATCCTGTCTCATCTTCATTTCTAGTACCACCAATGCCATCATTAACATTACCTGATACTTCTCAACATTATCATCATCAATATCATCACAATCATCATCAATTATAACATCATCATCATAAATCATCACTAATTATCTTTCACTGGTAAAGTCGTAGGTTCGAGCCAAGTGTGGTCCAAAGACTTTATTTCAGATAATTGATTGATGCTTGATGAATGACATTGGTCCCATGCCGAATTATGTGCATGGAAACTGCTTCCATATATAAAAGTTGGATACCATATATAACCTGTTATGTATTGTAAATGGTGTTCAACTAAACTCAATAAAATACTGTGTATTAGTTTCCTTTGTCTATCTCATCAAAGTAATCAAAATACTACAAACGTTTTATGTATAAATCGTAAATAACATTTACAAATAAATATGCAAAAACAAATTATAAAGTTTACATGAAAAACAATCAAATGAATTATGGGATAGTAACACAATTATACATACAATCATTTGCTTTATCCAGGTTGTTCCATCTACCATCTTATCTCCATCTCCAACCTCATCCATCCCGTCAATCTCCAATATCACAGATCCTGTCTCATCTTCATTTCTAGTACCTACCAATGCCATCATTAAGATTGCCTCATACTTCCACAACATTATCAGTATCATCACAATCATCATAAATATCAAATCATCATCATCATAAATCATCACTTAATGTCTCTCTCTGGTAAAGTTTTAGGTTCGAGCAAAGTGTGGTACAAAGACTTTACTTGAGATAATTTGTTTGATACTTGCAGAATAACAGAGGTGCTGTACCGATTCATGTGCTTTGGGACTGACCCCATACATAAACGTTAGTTAACATATATAACCTGTGATGTGTTGAAAATGGTGTTCAACTCAATAAAATAGTGTGTATTAGTTTTCTTTGTCTATCTCATCAAAGTAAACAAAATACTACAAATGTTTTAACTATCATTTACAGATAAATATGCAAATGTATTAATAGATTATGGAGGCAAAAATAACAAATTATATAGTTGACATGAAATACAATCAAATTAATTATGAGAGATTAACACAAGTATACCTACAATCATTTGCTTTATCCAGGTTGTTTCATCTAGCATCTTATCGCCATCTCCAATCTCATCCACCCTGTCCATCTCCAATATCACAGATCTTGTCTCATCTCCATTTCATTACCACCAATGCCATCGTTAACATTACCTGATACTTCCTCAACATTATCATCATCAATATCATCACAATCATCATCAATATCAACATCATCATCATCATCAATCATCATTAAATATCTCTCGCTGGTAAAGTCGTAGGTTCGAGCCAAGTGTGGTCCAAAGTCTTTACTTGAGATAATTTGCTTCATACTTGCAGAATGATATTGGTCCTGTGCCGATTGATGTGCTTGGGGACTAACCTCATACATAAACGTTGGATACCATATATAACCTGTAATGTGCATTAAATGGTGATCAACTCAACTCAGTAAAACACTGTGTATTAATGAACTCTGTTTGTCTCATCAAAGTAAACGAATTACTTCAAACGTTTTATATATAAGTCATAACTATGATTTACAGATAAATATGCAAATGTATCAATTGATTATGAAGGCAAATTCAAGAAGTTTTATAGTTTACATGAAATACAATCAAAAGAAGTATGAGATAGAAACACAATAATACCTACAATCATTTGCTTTATCCAGGTTGTTCCATCTACCATCTTATCTAAGTCTCCAATCTCATCCATCCTGTCTATCTCGATCTCCATTTCACAGATCATTTCTCATCTCAATCTCCAATACCATAAATGTTACTGGTAACATTACCTGATACTTCCTCAACATTATCATCATCAATATCATCACAATCATCATCAATATCATCATCATCATAAATGATCAGTAAATATCTCTCATTGGTAAAGTCATAGGTTCGAGCCAAGTGAGGTCCAAATAATTTTATTGAGATAATTTGATTCATACTTGCAAAATGACAATGGTCCTGTGCCGATTGATGTACTTGGGGTCTGACCCCATACATAAACGTTTGATACCATATATAACCTGTAATGTGTTGTAAATGGTGTTCAATTAAACTAAGTAAAATACTGTGTATTAATGGACTTTGTCTATCTCATCAAAGTAAACAAAATACTTCAAAAGTTTTATATATAAATCATAACTATTATTTACAGATAAATATACAAGTGTATAATTGATTATGGAGGCAAGTATAAGATATTCTATAGTTCACATGAAATACAATCAAATGAAGTATGACATAGTAAAACAATTATACCTACAATCATTTGCTTTATCCAGGTTATTCTATCTACTATCTTATCTCCATCTCCAATCGCATCCATCCAGTCCATCTCCATTAAAACAGATCCTGTCTCATCTCCATCTCCAGTACCACCAATGCCATCGATAACATAACCGGTTACTTCCTCAACATTATCATCATCAATATCAACATTATCATCATCATCATAATCATAAATGATCACTAAATATCTCTCACAGGTAAAGTCGTAGGTTCGAGCCAAGAGATGTCCAAAGATTTTACTTAATATAATTTGCTTGATACTTGCAGAATGACAGTGGTCCTGTGCCGATTGATGTGCATGCGGACTGACCCTATACACAGACGTTGGATAACATATATAACCTGTAATGTGTTGTAAATGGTGTTCAATTCAACTCAGTAAAATACTGTGTATTAATTTACTCTGTCTATCTCATCAAAGTAAACAATATACTTCAAACAGTTTATATATAAATCATAACTATTATTAACAAATAAATATGCAAGTGTATAATTGATTATGGAGGCAAGTATAAAATATTCTATAGTTCACATGAAATACAATCAAATTAAGTATGAGATAGTAACACAATTATACTTACAATCATTTGCTTTATCCAGGTTGTTCAATCTACTATCATATCTCAATCTCCAATCTCATCCATCCTGTCCATCTCCATCTCCAATACCACAGATCCTTTCTTATATCCAACTCCATTACCACAGATAACATTACCTGACACTTTCTCAACATTATCATCATCAATATCATCACAATCATCATCCATTATAACATCATCATCATCATAAATCATCACTAAATATATCTCACTAGTAAAGTCGTAGGTTCGAGCCAAGAGTGGTACAAAGACCTTACTTGAAATATTTCGCTTGATACTGTGCCGATTTATGTGCTTGGGGACTGATCCATACATAAACGTTGGATACCATATATAATCTCATGTGTTGTAAATGGAGATCAACTCAACTCAGTCAATTTCTGTGTATTAAATAACTCTGTCACTCTCATAAAAGTAAAGAAAAATACTTCAAACGTGTTATATATAAGTCATAACTATGATTTACAGATAAATCTGAGAGTGTATTAAGTGATTATCGAGGCAAGTATAAGATATTATATTGTTTACATGAAATACAATCAAATGAAGTATGAGATAGTAACACACTTATACCTACAATCATTTGCTTTATCCAGGTTGTTCCATCTACAATATTATTTCCATCTCCAATCTCATCCATCCTGCACATCTCCATCTCCAATATAACAGATCATTTGTCATCTCCATATCCAATACCATGAATGCCACTGGTAATATTACCTGATACTTCCTCAACATTATCATCATCAATATCATTACAATCATCACGTTGGATACCATATATAACCTGTAATGTGTTGTAAATGGTATTCAATTCAACTCAGTAAAATACGGTGTATTAATGAACTTTGTCTATCTCATCAAAGTAAACAATAAACTTCAAAAGTTTTATATTTAAATCATAATTATTATTCAAAGATAAATATGCAAGTGTATAAATGATTATGGAGGCAAGTATAAGATATTCTACAGTTTACATGAAATACAATCAAATGAAGTATGAGATAGTAATACAATTATACCTACAATCATTTGCTTTATCCAGGTTATTCTATCTACTATCTTAACTCCATCTCCAATCTCATCCATTCTGTCAATCTCCGGTATAACAGATCCTGTCTCATCTCAATCTCTAGTACTACCAATGCCATCGTTTACATTACCTGATACTTCCAAAACATTATCATCATAAATATAAACATACACAAACGATGGATACCATATATAAACTGTAATGTGTTGTTGATGTTGATCAACTCAACTCAGTATAATACTGTGTATTAATTTACTCTGTGTATCTCATCAAAGTAAACAAAATACTTCAAACATTTTATAAATTAGTTATAACTATCATTTACAGATTAATAGGCAATAGAATTAATTGATTATGGAGGCAAGTATAAGATATTCTACAGCTTATATGAAATATAATCAAATGATGTATGAGATTGTAACATATTTATAAATACATTCATTTGCTTTATCCAGGTTTTTCCATCCACCATTTTATCTCCAATATCATCGATCCTGTCCATCTCATCTCCATAGCCAGTTCCACCAATGCCATCGTTAACATTACCTAATACTTCCTCAACATTATCATCATTGTTACCATCACAATCATCATCAATATCAACATCATCATCATCATCATCATCATCATAAATTATCACTAAAAATCTCTCGCAGGTAAAGTCGTAGGTTCGAGCCAAGTGATGTCCAAAGACTTTACTTGAGTTAGTTTGCTCGATACTTGCAGAATGACAGTGGCCCTGTGCCTATTTATGTGCATGTGGACTAACCCCATACACAAACGATGGATACCATATATAAACTGTAATGTGTTGTTAATGGTGATCAACTCAACTCAGTAAAATACTGTGTATTAATTTACTCTGTCTAGCATATCAAAGTAAACAAAATACTTCAAACGTTTTATATATAATTTATAACTATCATTTACAGATAAATATGCAAGTGTATGAATTGATTATGGAGGCAAGTATAAGATATTCTAAAGTTTACATGAAATACAATCAAATGAAGTATGAGATTGTAACAAATTTATACCTACATTCATTTGCTTTATCCAGGTTGTTCCATGAACCATCTTATCTCCTTCTTCAATCTCATACATCCAGTCCATCTCATCTCCATATTCAGTTCCACCAATGCCATCGTTAACATTACCTGATACTTCCACAACATAATCATCAGTATTATCATCACAATCATCATCAATATCAACATTATCATAATTTAACACTTAATATCTCTCGCTGGTAAAGTCGTAGGTTCGAGCCAAGTGTGGTCCAAAGACTTTACTTGAGATAATTTGCTTTATACTTGCATAATGAAAGTGGTCCTGTGCCGATTTATGTGCTTGGGGACTGACCCTATACATAAACGTTGGATACCATATATAACTTTTATGTGTTGTAAGTGGTGATCAACTCAATTTAGTAAAATACTGTGTATTTATTAACTTTTTCTATCTCATCGAAGGACACAAAATACTTCAAACGTTTTATATATCAGTCATAACTAGTATTTACAGATAAATCTGCAAGTGTATTAATTGATTATGGAGGCAAGTATAAGATAATCTATAGTTTACATGAAATACAATCAAATGAAGTAAAATACAATAATACAATTATACCTACAATCATTTGCTTTATCCAGGTTGTTCCATCTACTACCTTATTTCCATCGCCAATCTCATCCATCCTGTCCATCTCATCTTCATCTCAAGTACCACCTATGCCATTGTTAACATTACCTGATACTTTCTCAACATTATCCTCATCAATATCATCACTATCATCATCAATATCAACATCATTATCATCACAAATTATCATATAATATCTCTCACTAGTAATGTCGTAGGTTCGACCCAAGTTTGGTGCAAAGACTTTACTTGAAATACTTTATTTCATATTTGCAGAATGACAGAGTTCCTTTACCGATTTATGTGCTTAGGAAATGCACCCGTACATAATCGCTGAGTACCATTTATAACCTGTAATGTGTTGTTAATGGTGATCAACTCAACTCAGTAAAATACTGTGTATTAATTTACTCTGTCTAGCTCATCAAAGTAAACAAAATACTTCAAACGTTTTATATATAAGTTATAACTATCATTTACAGATAAATATGCAAGTGTATAAATTTTTAATGGAGGCAATTATAAGATATTCTTTAGTTTATATGAAATACAATCAAATCAAGTATGAGATTGTAACAAATTTATACCTAAATTCGTTTGCTTTATCCAGGTTGTTCCATCTACCATCTTATCTCCATCTTCAATCTCTTCCATCCTGTCCATATCATCTCCATCTCCATTTCCACCAATGCCATCGTTAACATTACCTGATACTTCCTCAACATTATCATCAGTATTATCATCACAATCATTATCAAAATCGACATTATCATAAATTATCACTAACTATCTCTCGCTGGTAAAGTCGTAGGTTCGAGCCAAGTGTGGTCCAAAGACTTTACTTGAGATAACTTGCTTTATACTTGCATAATGACAGTGGTCCTGTGCCGATTTATGTGCTTGGGGACTGACCCTATACATAAACGTTTGATATTATATATCACATGTAATGGGTTATAAGTTGTGACCAATTTAATTCAGTAAAATACTGTGTATCAATTAACATTTTTTATCTCATCGAAAAAAACAATATACTTCAAACGATTTATATATAAGTCGTAACTAGTCTTTACAGATAAATCTGCAAGTGTATTAATTGATTGATTATGGAAGTAAGTATAAGATATTCTATAGTTTACATGAAATACAATCAAATGATGTAAAAGACAATCATCATCATAAATTATCACTAAATATCTATCGCAGGTAAAGTCGTAGGTTCGAGCCAAGTGATGTCCAAAGACTTTACTTGAGATAGTTTGCTCGATACTTGCAGAATGACAGTGGTCCTGTGCCGATATATATGCATGGGGGCTAACCCCATACACAAACGATGGATACCATATATAAACTGTAATGTGTTGTTAATGTTGATCAACTCAACTCAGTAAAAAAATACTGTGTATTAATTTACTCTGTCTATCTCATCAACGTAAACAAAATACTTCAAATGTTTTATATATAATTTATAACTATCATTTACAGATAAATATGCAAGTGTATGAATTGATTATGGCGGCAAGTTTAAGATATTCTATAGTTTACATGTAATACAATCAAATGAAGTATGAGATTGTAACAAATTTATACCTACATTCATTTGCTTTATCCAGGTTGTTTTATCTACCATTTTAACTCCATCTTCAATCTCATCCATCCTGTCCATCTCATCTCCATCTCCAGTTCCACCAATGCCATCGTTAACATTACCTGATACTTCCTCAACATTATCATCAGTATTATCATCACAATCATCATCAATATCAACATTATCATAAATTATCACTAAATATATCTCACTGGTAAAGTCGTAGGTTCGAGCCAAGTGTGGTCCAAAGATTTTACTTGAGATAATTTGCTTTATACTTGCATAATGACAGTGGTCATGTTCCGATTTATGTGCTTGGGGACTGACCCTATACATAAACGTTGGATACCATATATGACCTGTAATGTGTTGTAAGTGGTGATCAACTCAATTCAGTAAAATACTGTGTATTAATTAACTTTTTTATATCATCGAAAAAAACAAAATACTTCAAACGTTTTATAAATCAGTCATAACTAGTATTTACAGATAAATCTGCAAGTGTATTAATTGATTATGGAGGCAAGTATAAGATAATCTATAGTTTACATGAAATACAATCAAATGAGGTAAAAGACAAAAATACAATTATACCTACAATCATTTGCTTTATCCCGGTTGTTCCACCTACTACCTTATCTCCATCTCGAATCTCATCCATCCTGTCCATCTCATCTTCATCTCAAGTACCACCTATGCCATTGTTAACATTACCTGATACTTTCTCAACATTATCCTCATCAATATCATCACTATCATCATCAATATCAACATCATTATCATCACAAATTATCATATAATATCTCTCACTAGTAATGTCGTAGGTTCGACCCAAGTTTGGTGCAAAGACTTTACTTGAAATACTTTATTTCATATTTGCAGAATGGCAGAGTTCCTTTACCGATTTATGTGCTTAGGGAATGCACCCATACATAATCGCTGGGTACCATTTATAACCTGTAATGTGTTGTTAATGGTGATCAACTCAACTCAGTAAATACTGTGTATTAATTTACTCTGTCTAGCTCATCAAAGTAAACAAAATACTTCAAACGTTTTATTATATAGGTTATAACTATCATTTACAGATAAATATGCAAGTGTATAAATTTTTAATGGAGGCAAGTATAAGATATTCTATAGTTTATATGAAATACAATCAAATGAAGTATGAGATTGTAACAAATTTATACCTAAATTCATTTGCTTTATCCAGGTTGTTTCATCTACCATCTTATCTCCATCTTCAATCTCTTCCATCCTGTCCATCTCATCTCCATCTCCATTTCCACCAATGCCATCGTTAACATTACCTGATACTTTCCTCAACATTATCATCATTATTATCATCACAATCATCATCAAAATCAACATTATCATCAATTATCACTAAATATCTCTCGCTGGTAAAGTCGTAGGTTCGAGCCAAGTGTGGTCTAAAGACTTTACTTGAGATAATTTGCTTTATACTTGCATAATGACAGTGGTCCTGTGCAGATTCATGTGCTTGGGGACTGACCCTATACATAAACGTTTGATATTATATATCACCTGTAATGTGTTATAAGATGTGACCAATTTAATTCAGTAAAATACTGTGTATCAATTAACATTTTTTATCTCATCGAAAAAAACAATATACTTCAAACGATTTATATATAAGTCATAACTAGTCTTTACAGATAAATCTGCAAGTGTATTAATTGATTATGGAAGTAAGTATAAGATATTCTATAGTTTACATGAAATACAATCAAATGATGTAAAAGACAATAATACAATTTTACCTACAATCATTTGCATTATCCAGGTAATTCCATCTACTACCTTATCTCCATCTCAAATCTCATCCATCCTGTTCATCTCATCTCCATCTCAATACCACCTAAGTCATTGTTAACATTACCTGATACTTCCTCAACATTATCAAAATCAATATCATCACAATCATCATCAATATCAACATCATCATCATCACAAATCATCACATAATAACTCTCACTAGTAATGTCGTAGATTCGAGCCAAGTTTGGTACAAAGACTTTAATTGAAATAATTGACTTGATACTTGCAGAATGACATGTGTTGCTTTACTGATTTATGCGCTTAGGGACTGCCGCCATACATAACTGCTGGAATACCATATATAACCTGTAATGTGTTGTAAATGGTGTTCAACTCAAATCAATAAAATACTGTGTAATAATTTACTGTCTCTATCTCATCAAAGTTAACAAAATATTTCAAAAGTTTTATATATCAGTCATAACTATCATTTACAGATAAACATCCTACTGTATTAATTGATTATTAGTGCAACTGTAAGTAATTCTTTAATTTACATGAAATACAATCAAATGAATCATGACATAGTAAAACAAGTATACCTACAATCATTTGCTTTATCCAGGTTGTTCCATCTACCATCTTATCTCCGTCTCAAATCTCATCAATCCTGTTCATCTCCATCTCCATTATCACATATCCTGTCTCATCTTCATCTCCAGTACCCACAATGCCATCGTTAACATTACCTGATACTTCCTCAACATTATCATCATCTATATCATCACAATCATCAACAATATCTAACATCATAATCATCATCATAAATAATCACTAAATGTCTCTTGCTGTTAAAGTCGCAGGTTCGAGCCAAGTGATGTCCAAAGAATTTACTTTAGATAATTTTATTTATACTTGCAGAATGACAGTGATCCTGTGCCGATTAATGTGTTTGGGGTCTGACACCATACATAAACGTTGGACACCATATAAAACCTGTAATGTGTTGTAAATGGTGATCAACTCAACTCAATAAAATACTGTGCATTAATTTAATTTGTCTATAACATCAAAGTAAACAAAATACTTCAAACGTTTATTATATATATTAAAACTAACGTTTACAGGTAAATATGCAATTGTATTATTTGATTATGCAGTCAAATTGAAGAAATTGTATAGCTTACATGAAATACAATCAAATGAAGTATGAAATAGTAACACAATTATACCTACAATCATTTGCTTTATCCAGGTTGTTCCATCTACCATCTTATCTCCATCTCCAATCTCATCCATCCTGTCCGTCTCCATCTCCAATATCACAGATCATTTCTCATCTCCATCTCCAATACCATAAATGCCACTGGTAACATTATCTGATACTTCAACAACATAATCATCATCAATATCATCACAATCATCATCAATATCACCATCATCATCATAAAATAATCACTAAATATCTCTCGCTGGTAACGTCGTAGGATTGGAACCAAGTGAGGTCCAAAGAATTTACTTGAGATAATTTGATTCATTCTTGCAAAATGACATTGGTCCTGTGCCGATTGAATGTGCTTTGGGACTGACCCCATATATAAACATTGGATACCATATATAACTTCTAATGTGTTGTAAATGGTGTTCAATTCAACTCAGTAAAATACGGTGTATTAATGCACTTTTTCTATCTCATCAAAGTAAACAATATACTTCAAAAGTTTTATATTTAAATCATAACTATTATTTACAGATAAATATGCAAGTGTATTAATTGATTATGGAGGCAAGTATAAGATATTCTATAGTTTACATTGAAATACAATCAAATGAAGTATGAGAAAGTAATACAATTATACCTACAATCATTTGCTTTATCCAGCTTATTTTATCTACCATCTTATATCCATTTCCAATCTCATCCAGTCTGTCCATCTCCTGTGTAACAGATCCTGTCTCATCTCCATCTTTAGTACTACCAATGTCATCGATAACATTACCGTGATACTTCCTCAACTTTATCATAATTAATATATACATCATCATCATCATCATCATCATAAATAATCATTAAATATCTCTCACTGGTAAAGTAGTAGGTTCGAGCCAAGTGATGTCCAAAGACTTTACTTGAGATAATTTGCTCGATACTTGCAGAATGACAGTGGTCCTGTGCCTATTTATGTGCATGGGGATTAACCCCATACACAAACGATGGAATACCATATATAAACTGTAATGTGTTGTTAATGGTGATCAACTCAACTCAGTAAAATACTGTGTATTAATTTACTATGTCTATCTCATCAAAGTAAACAAAATACTTCAAACGTTTTATATATCATTTATAACTATCATTTACAGATAAATATGCAAGTGTATGAATTGATTATGGCGGCAAGTTTAAGATATTCTATAGTTTACATGAAATACAATCAAATGAAGTATGAGATTGTAACAAATTAATACATACTTTCATTTGCTTTATCCAGGTTGTTGCATCTACCATTTTATCTCCATCTTCAATCTCATCCATCCTGTCCATCTCATCTCCATCTCCATTTCCACCAATGCCATCGTTAACATTACCTGATACTTCCTCAACATTACAATTATTATTATCATCACAATCATCATCAATATCAACATCATCATCAATTATCACTAAATATCTCTCACTGGTAATGTCGTAAGTTCGAGCCAAGTGATGTCCAAAGACTTTACTTGAGATAATTTGCTTTATACTTGCATAATGACAGTGGTCCTGTGCCGATTTATGTGCTTGGGGACTGACCCTAAACATAAACGTTTGATACTACATATAACCTGTAATGTGTTGTAAGTAGTTATCATCTCGATTCAGTAAAATACTGTTTTATTTATAAGTCATTACTAGTATTTACAGATAAATCTGCAAGTGTATTAATTGATTATGGAGGCAAGTATAAGATATTCTATAGTTTACATGAAATACAATCAAATGAGGTAAAAGACAAAAATACAATTATACCTACAATCATTTGCTTTATCCCGGTTGTTCCACCTACTACCTTATCTCCATCTCGAATCTCATCCATCCTGTCCATCTCATCTTCATCTCAAGTACCACCTATGCTATTGTTAACATTACCTGATACTTCCTCAACATTATTATCATCAATATCATCAAAATCATCATCAATATCAACATTATCATCATCACACAAATCATCACATATCTCTCATTAGTAATGTCGTAGGTTCGAGCCAAGTTTGGTGCAAAGACTTTATTTGAAATAATTGACTTGATACTTGCAGAATGACAGTGTTCCTTTACCGATTCATTTGCTTAGGGACTGCCCCCATACATAAACAATGGATACCATATATAACCTGTAATGTGTTGTAAATGGTGTTCAACTCAACTCAATAAAATACTGTGTATTAATTTACTTTATCTATCTAATCAAAGGAAACAAAATACTTCGAAAGTTTTATATATAACTCATAACTATCATTTACAGATTAACATACAAGTGTATTAATTGATTATTAGTGCAAGTATAAGAAATTATATAGTTTATATGAAATACAATCATATGAGGTATGAGATAGTAATACAATTATACCTACAATCATTTGCTTTATCCAGTTTGTTCCATCTTTCATCTTATCTCCATCTCCAATCTCATCCATCCTGTTCATCTCCATCTTCAATATCGCAGATACTTTCTTATCTCCATCTCCAGTACCACCAATGCCACCAGTAACATTACCTGATACTTCCTCAACATTATCATCATCAATATCATCACAATCATCTTCAGTATCAACATCATCATCATCATAAATCATCACCAAATTTCTCTGGCTGGTAAGGTCGTAGGTTCGAGCCAAGTGTGGTCTGAAGACTTTACATTAGATAATTTGCATCATACTTGCAGAATGACAGTGATCCTGTGCTGATTTATATGCTTGGGGACTGCCCCAATACATAACCATTGGATACCATATATAACATGTAATGTTTTGTTGATGGTGCTTCAACACTCCATCCACAGCACCTGATGCCATCTGTAACCTGTAATGTGTTGTAGATGGTGCCCGCACCCGCCATCAACCAACAGCACCTTGTGTCATATATAACCTATAATGTGTTGTAGATGGTGCCTCCACCCGCCATCCACCCACAGCACCTTGTGCCATATATAACCTGTAATGTGATGTAGATGGCACGTCCACCCGCCATCCACCCACAGCACCTTGTGCCATATATAACCTGTCATATGGTGTAGATGATGCCTCCACCCACAGGACCTGGGTCATATATAACCTGTATAGTGTTGTAGATGGTGCCTCCACCCTCCACCCACAGCACCTGGTGCCATATATAACCTGTAATGTGCTGCAGATGGTACCTCCTACCGCCATCCAACCAAAGCACCTGGTGCCATATATAACCTGTAACGTGCTGTAGATGGTGCATCCTACTGCCATCCACCCATATCACCTGGTGCCATATATAACCTGTAATGTGTTGTAAAAGATGCCTCAACCCTCCACCTATAGCACCTGGTACCATATATAACCTGTAACATGTTAAAGATGGTGCCTCCATCCACAGCTCCGTGGCCATATATAACCTGTAATGTGTTGTCGATGGTGCCTCCACCATAGCACCTCGGTCATATATAACCTGTTATGTGTTGTAGATTGTGCATCCACCCTCCACCCACAGCACCTGGTTCCATATATAACCTGTAATGTGTTGTAGATGGTGCCTCCACCCACATCACCTCTGTTTGACAGTTTTTTATCAGCTTTTACTACAACCACCATATCCACCAAAAACATTTCAAAGATAACTGGTTTCCCGGGCCAGTTTTTGTCATAGCTATTACTACAACCACCATATCCTCTACAAACATTTCTGAGATAACTGGTTTTTCATGCCAGTATTTATCATAGCAATTACGACAACCACCATATCATCCACAATCATTTCTGAGATAACTGGTTTGCCATGCCAGTTTTAATCAGCTTTTATTACAACCACCATATCCACCAGAAACAGCTCTGAGGTAACTTGTTTGTCAGGCCAGTTTTTTTATCATCAGCTATTACTACAACCACCATCTCCATCACAATCATTTCTGAGATTACTGGTTTGCCATGCCATATTTTTATCAGCTTTTACTACAACAACCATATCCACCACAATCATTTCTGAGATAACTGGTTTGCCATGCCAGTTTTTATCAGCTTTTACAACAACCACCATATCCACCATAAACAGTTCTGTGATAACTGGTTTGCCATGCCAGATTTTTGTCAGCTTTTACTACAACCACAATATCCACCATAAACAGTTCTAAGATAACTGGTTTGTCAGGCCAGTTTTTTTATCATCAGCTTTAACTACAACCACCATATCCACCACAATCATTTCTCAGATAACTGGTTTGCCATGCCAGTTTTTATCAGCTTTTACTACAACCACCATAACCACCACAATCATTTCTGAGATAACTGGTTTGCCATGCCAGTTTTCATCAGCTTTTACTACAACCACCATATCCACCATAAACAGTCCTGTGATAACTGGTTTGCCATGCCAGATTTGTATCAGCTTTTACTACAACCACCATATCCACCATAAACAGTTCTAAGATAACTGGTTTGTCATGCCAGTTTTTTTATCATCAGCTTTTACTACAACCACCATATCCACCACAATCATTTCTGAGATAACTGGTTTTCCATGCCAGTTTTTATCAGCTTTTACTACAACCACCATATCCACCACAATCATTTCTGAGATAACTGGTTTGCCATGCCAGTTTTTATCAGCTTTTACTACAACCACCATACCCACCATAAAAAGTTCTGAGATAACTGGTTTGCCATGCCAGTTTTCATCAGCTTTTACTACAACCACCATATCCACCATAAACAGTCCTGTGATAACTGGTTTGCCATGCCAGATTTGTATCAGCTTTTACTACAACCACCATATCCACCATAAACAGTTCTAAGATAACTGGTTTGTCATGCCAGTTTTTTTATCATCAGCTTTTACTACAACCACCATATCCACCACAATCATTTCTGAGATAACTGGTTTTCCATGCCGGTTTTTATCAGCTTTTACTACAACCACCATATCCACCATAATCATTTCTGAGATAACTGGTTTGCCATGCCAGTTTTTATCAGCTTTTACTACAACCACCATACCCACCATAAAAAGTTCTGAGATAACTGGTTTGCCATGCCAGTTTTTATCAGCTTTTACTACAACCACCATATACATACACCAGAAACAGTTCTGAGATAACTGGTTTGTCAGGGCAGTTTTTTTACCAATAGCTATTACTATAACCACCATATCCACCACAATCATTTCTGAGATAACTGGTTTGCCATGCCAGTTTTTATCAGCTTTTACAACAACAACCATAAACAGTTCTGAAATAACTGGTTTGTCAGGCCAGTTTATTTATCATCAGCTATTACTAAAACTACCATCTCCATCACAATCATTTCTGAGATAAGCGGTTTGCCATGCCAAATTTTTATCATCAGATATTACTACAGCCACCATTTCCCCCACATACAGTTCTGAGATAACTGGTTTGCCATGCCAGATTTTTAACAGCTTTTACTACAACCATCATATCCACCACAATCATTTCTGAGATAACTGGTTTGCTATGGCAGTTTTTATCCGCGTTTACTACAACCACCATATCCACCATAAAATGTTCTAAGATAACTGGTTTGTCAGGTCAGTTTTTTTATCACCAGCTATTACCACAACCACCATATCCACCACAATCATTTCTGAGATAACTGGTTTGCCATGCCAATTTTAATCAGCTTTTACTACACCCACCATATCCATTATGAACAGTTCTGAGATAATTGGTTTGCCAGGCCAGTTTTTCTATCATCAGCTATTACTAGAAACACCATCTTCATCACAATCATTTCTGAGATAACTGGTTTGCCATGCCAGATATTTATCAGCTTTTTCTACATCCACCATATCCACCATAATCATTTCTGAGATAACTGGTTTGCCATGCCAGTTTTAATAAGCTTTTGCTACAACCACCATATACTGCAGAAACAGTTCTGAGATTACTGGTTTGTCAGAGCAGTTTTTTTATCATCAGCTATTACTACAACCACCATATCAACCACAATCATTTCTGAGATAACTGGTTTGCCATGCCAGTTTTTATCAGCTTTTACTACAACAACCATAAACAGTTCTGAGATAACTGGTTTGTCAGGCCAGTTTTTTTATCATCAGCTATATCTAAAACCACCATCTCCATCACAATCATTTCTGAGATAAGCGTTTGTCATGCCAGATTTATATCATCAGCTATTACTACAACCACCATTTCCCCCACAAACATTTCTGAGATAACTGGTTTGCCATGCCAGTTCTTTATCATAGCTTTTACTACAACCACCATATCAACCACAAATATTTCTAAAATAACTAATTCGCCAGGCCAGTTTTTTATGCTAAACTATTTCTAGAACCGCCATATCCGAAACATACATTTCTGAGATAACTGGTTTGCCAGACCAGTTCTTCATCATAGCTTTTACTACAACCACCATATCAATCACAAATATTTCTAAAATAACTAATTCGCCAGGCCAGTTTTTTATGATAAACTATTTCTAGAACCACCATATCCGAAACATACATTTCTGAGATAACTGCACCACAAACATTTCTAAGATAACCGGTTGGCCATGCCAGTTATCAATCATCAGATATTACTACAACAACCATATCCCTCAGCACCTGCGGCCATATATAACCTGTAATATGTTGTAGATGGTGCCTCCATCCACAGCATCTGCGGCTATATATAACCTGTAATGTGTTTTAAAAGGTGCCTCAACCATTAGCTCCTAAGCCAAATATAACCTGTAATGTGTTGTAGTTGGTGCCTGCACCTGCCATCCACCCACAGCACCTTGTGCCATATATAACCTGTAATGTGCTGTCGATGGTGCCTCCACCCGCCAACCACTTACAGCATCTGGTGCCATATATAACCTGTAATGATTTGCAAAAGGTGCATACTCCCTCCACCCACAACAACTGGGGCCATATATAACCTGTAATTTGCTGTAGATGGTGCATCCACCCTCCACTAACAGCACCTGGGGCTATATATAACCTGTAATGTGTTGTAAAAGTTGCTTACACCCTCCTCCCACATCACATGGTGCCATACATAACCTGCAAAATGTAGCTGGTGTCTCCACCCTAAGCACCTAGGCCATATATAACCTGTAATATATTGTAGATGGTGCCTCCTCCCACAGCATCTGGGGTCATATATAACCTGCAATGTGTTGTAAAAGGTGCCTCCATCCTCCACCAACAGCACCTAGGCCATATATAACCTGTAATGTGTTGTAGATATTGCCTACACGTATAGCATCTGGTGCCGTATATAACCTGTAATGTGTTATAGATGGTGTTTCTACCCACAACTAATGATAACCTGTTATATGTGTTGTAAATGGTGTTATACTCTCTTCAACAAAATTATCATTGATTTTCCCTTTCTTTCAAGTAAGTAAATTATTTGTATAATTTTCAAATGTTTTATATGAATATTCTGGTAGGTAAAATTTAGTAAAATTAACATGGAATACAATAAAATGATGATCACAACATTATACTTACAATAATTTCCTTGTCAATGTCGTTTATTTCTCTGTTGAGTTCATCTTGGGTTGTACATCAACTAGAAGACAATGAAAGTTATAACAGCAACATTATCAGCAATAACAACAGAATCAGTCAAAACAACAAAATATTAACAACATCTACAGCAAAAAACACCCTCTGAGGCCAAGTGGTGTGACAGGGATGGAAGTGGAGGGGGTTCGCAACACAAAATCTGAATGGACGAATGTTTACAAGTATAAATACAGTGGATTCTAATAAATATGACAGTTAAGGAGGTGGCGTTCGCTTTTTTTAATAGTAGATTTGTCATTATGTTATCTCAACATCACCTAGTTCTCACCGCTGGGAAATTTTGTTGGAAGTCCAACTTCATTCAAAATGTTATGTGAGAACAGTTGCCATTACTGTCGGAAGGACATTCCTTTAATGAACAATCATTCTGATCCATTCCTGCATCAATACAACTGGTTTCCATACATATTCTATAAAGAGTTGAAAATTACTTAAATCCAATTTAATATATACATATATGAGAAAAATACTAGTATGGCGTTTCAATTTTTTGAACTTTATATCCATGTCAATTAGTATGTTAAGACAATAGTTTATTCACAACAAACATGGTAGTCAAACATTCAATATCCATATTAAGTTACAAATGAAAAGAATTCAAAAGAAAACTATAAAAGCTTATGTGTGTCCTGTCTCGTACTAATTATATGTTTACAAGCCAATACAGACAGACAATTCCTTTGCAAAGACAAATACATTAAAGAGAGGTAAAATTGACTGATATTGGCTAACTAAATACTCTCAAAAAGGAATTTTATTACGCACTCAACCAAATACAATGAGCTTACCATTCATCTGAGTCTTGGTTAAACATCTTCATCAACACATGGATGACATCAAGCTTAGGAGCCATCTTCATCATCACCATCAATCAGACATCTCCATCTACCACCTTATCTCCATCTCCAGTCTCATACATCGTGTCCTATCACCATCTTCAATCTCATCAATGCCATCCTTAATATTACCTGGTATATACTTAGCATCATCACCAATATCAATCAAACATCATCAATATCAATCATAAATATCATCACAATCATCATCAATATCATCATCATCATAATCATCATCAATCATAACTAAATATCTCTCAATGGTAAAGTCGTAGGTTCGAGCCAAGTGTAGTCTAAAGACTTTACTTGAGATAGTTTGCTTGATACTTGTAGAATGACAGTGGTCCTGTGCCGATTTATGAGCTTGGGGACTGCCCCCATACATAAAAGTTGGATACAATATATTACCTATAATGTGTTATAAATGGTGTTCATTTCGACTTAATAAAATAATTTGTATTAAATTAACTTTGTCTATCTCATCAAAGTAAACAAAATTCTTCAAACGTTTTACGCATAAATCATAACTATCATTTACAGATAAATATGCAAGTGTATTGAATGATTATCAGTAATATCATCACGATCATCATCATCAATATTATAATCATCATCATCAGTTTTCATAACTAGATATCTCTCACTGGTAAAGTTGTACATTCGAGCGAGGTGTGGTCAAAAGACTTTACTTGAGATAATTTTCTTGATACTTACTGAATGACAGATGGACTTGTGCCGATGTATGTGCTTGGGTACTGACCCAATACGTAAAGGTTGGATACCATATATAACCTGTAACGTGTTGTAAATGGTGTTCAACTCAACTCAATAAAATACTGTTATTGATTTAATTTGTCTATCTCATCATAGTAAACACAATACTTCAAATGTATTATAGATCAATCATAACTATCATGTACAGATAAATATGCAAGTGTATTGAATAATTATGCAGGCAAGTGTAGGAAATTCTATATTTTACATGAAATACAATCGAATGAAGTATGAGATAGTAATACAATTATACCTACAATCATTTGCTTTATCCTGGTTGTTTCATCTACCATCTTATCCTCATCTCCAATCTGATCCATCCTGTCCATCTCCATATCCAATATCACAGATCCTGTCTCATCTCCATCTCCATTACCACCAATGCCATTGTTAACATTACCTGATACTTCCTCATCATTATCATCATCAATATCATCACAATCATCATCAATATCAACATTCTCATCATCATAAATCTTCACATAATATATATCACCACTAATGCCGTAGGTTCGAGCCAAAGTGTTGTCCAAAGACTTTACTTGAGATAATTTGCTTGATACTTGCAGAATGACAGTGGTCCTATACCGATTGATATGCTCGGGGTCTGGCCCCATACATAAACGTTGGATACCATATAGAAATCTGTATTGTGATGTAAATGGTGTTCAACTCAATAAAATACTGTGTATTAATTTTCTTTTTCTATCTCATCAAAGTAAACAAAATACTTCAAACGTTTGATATACAAATCATAACTATCATTTACGGATCAATATGCAAGTGTATTAATTGATTATGGAGCCAACTTTCAGAAACTCTATAGTTTACATGAAATTCAATCAAATGAAGTATGAGATAGTAACACAATTATACCTACAATCATTTGCTTTATCTAGGTTGTTCCATCTACCATCTTATCTCCATCTCCAATCTCATCCATCCCGTCCATCTCCAATATCAGAGATCTTGTCTCGTCTCCATTTCCAGTACCAACAATGCCATCATCATCAGTATCATCACAATCATCATCAATATCAACATCATCCTCATCATCAATTATAACTATTTATCTCTCACTTGTAAGGTCGTAGGTTCGAGCCAAGTGTGGTCTGAAGACTTTACTTGAGATAATTTGCTTGATACTTGCAGAATGACAGTGGTCCTATACCGATTTATGTGCTTCGGGACTGCCTCAATACATAAACTTTGGATACCATATATAACCTGTAATGTGATTTAAATAGTGTTCAATTCAACTCAATAAAATACTCTGTATTCATTTACTTTATCTTTCTCATCAAAGTAAACAAAATACTTCAAATGTTTTATATATAAATTATAACTATGATTTACAGATATATATCCAAGTGTATTAATTGATTATTCAGGCAAGTTTAAGAAATTCTATAATTTACATGAAATGCAATCAAATGAAGTGTGAGATAGTAACACAACTATACCTACAAGCATTTGGTTTATCCAGGTTGTTCCATCTATCATCTTATGTCCAATCTCATCCATCCTGTCCATCTCCAACATCACAGTTCCTGTTTCATCTCCATCTCCAGTACCATTAATATTATCGTTAACATTACCTTATACTTCCTCAACATTATCATCAATATCATCACAATCACCATCAATATCAACATCATCATCATCAACATCATCAATCATAACTGATTATCTCTCACTGGTAAAGTCGTAGGTTCGAGGCAAGTGTGGTCTGAATACTTTACTTCAGATATTTTGCTTGATTCCGTCTCATCTCCATCTCCAGAACCACTTATGCCATTGTTAACATTATCTGATACTTCCGCAACATTATCATCATCAATACTGTCACATTCATCATCAATATCAACATCATCATCATAAATCATTACTGAATATTTTTCACAGGTAAAGTCGTAGGTTCGTGCCCAGTCTAGTCCAAAGACTTTACTTGAGATAGTTTGCTTGTTACTTGCAGAATGACAGTAGTTCTGCGCCGATTCATGTGCTTATGCTGTCCCCATACATAGAAGTTGGATAGGATATATAACATGTAATGTGTTGTAAATGGTGTTCAACTCAACTCAATAAAATTCTGTGCAATAATTGACTTTGTTTATCTGACCAAAGTTTACAAAATACTCCAATTGTTTTATATATAAATCATAACTATCATTTACAGATAAATATGCAAGTGTATTGAATGATTATGCAGGCAATTGTAAAAAATTCTACAGTTTACATGAAATACAATCAAATGAAGTATGGGATAGTTACACAAATATACCTACAATCATTTGCTCTATCCAGGTTGTTCCATCTACCATCTTATCTCCATCTCCAATCTCATCCACCATGTCCCTTTCCATCTCCAATATTACAGATCCTGTCTCATCTCCATCTCCAGTACCACCAATGCCATCGTAAACATTACCTGAGACCTCCTCAACACTATTATTGTTATCATCAGCAGCATCATCATGAATCATCACTAAATACCTGTCACTGGTAGTAGGTTCGAGCCAAGTATGGTCCAAAGACTTCACTTGACATAGTTTGCTGGATACAGAATGATATTGGTTCAATACAGCTGAATGAATTTGCATTTTGGGACTGCCTTCGTCAGCAAAATCTTATTCCATATATAACCTGTTAAGTGTTGTAAATAGTGTCAGCACCATTCAATAAAACTGATTATTAACTGGACAAAAAGTAACTAAAGTTTACATGGAAAACAATCAAATAAAATCTGTGATAATCACATAACATTTTACCAACAAGTAATTCTTTTTGTCTGGGTTGTTCGTTTCTGTGGACTAATTCATCAGGGACATGGTCTAAAATTCAAAAGACAGTTAAAGTAATAAAGGAACATAATAAGCAGTAACATCATTCGCAATGACAACAACAAAACAACAACATTATCTCCAGCAAAAATACCAAAAAGAGTCGTCTTCGGCGAAGTGGTCTAAGACACTGGCTCAACATCACATATCTCTCCCACTGCAGGATTCATAAGTTAAAAGTCAAGCATATTTCAAAATGTTGTGTGTGAATACTTGCCAGTTACTGGCAGAAGTACAGTTATTTAAGGCCGATTCATTCTTTTAAGCTTTCCCCAATAATTAAATACTAAAATTGTATCATATTTACACTCTCAACAAAATGCAAATGGGCCTACCGCCTTGTTTAACAATCTTCATCAATATGTGGATGTCGTCAATCACAAGAAATGATTCCATCATCCATCATACATCTTCATCTTATCTCTTATTTCCATCAGCATGCCTTATTGATTATACATAATCAATCATTCATCACAAACAGCATCAATCATCATTCATATACTCTACCGTTATCAACTATCAATAAACCTTCATGCCATACCTAACCTGTAACGTGTTGAAAATCAAAATGAACTTACATTAGCATAGAAAAAAAACACAAGCGGTGAATGCGGTAAACAGGAGCGGTGAACGTGGTAAACATGAGCTGCGTACGCGGTAAACACAAGCGGCGAATGTTATAAGGAACATGGTAAGAAACATGACAATAAACTTTAATGGATGTATGAAGAAAATATTTTACTTGTATACTTAATGCTGGTTCTCATTGTCTTTCTTCATAATGTGATCGTAACTTGTTTTCATTTTTAATCATCTGTGGACCGCATTTGAAATTAAAACTAGCGACAAACACGATGAATACAAGCGGCGAACGCGATGAACATAAGCGACAAACACGATGAACACAAGCGGCGAACGCGATGAACATAAGCAATGAACACAAGCGACAAACGCGATGTGTAAAATAAAAATGAATTCTTATCAACGTATGTAAAACGTCATATTTACATTCTATCACCAAACTCACATTCTGTATTCATCTGTAATTTTATTAACGTATGTAAAACATCTTATTTACATTCTATCACCATACTCACATTCTGTATTCATCTGTAATCACGCCTAGAATTAAAAACAGATGCAACTGAAAGTTATAAATACGAAACACTAGGACAAACAAAACACAAGAGAAGAGACAAAACTAATTAGCTTAAATGTATGCTGACAGAATCGTCTTCAACTAAACACCATGCAGCATGCAGAAATATACATAAGAGAAGCGATAAAAGAAAATAGGTTAGTTTTTACACCTGTGTTTTCATTTTTAATCATCTGTGGACCGCATTTAAAATTAAAACTAGCGACAAACACGATGAACACAAGCGGCGAACGCGATGAACATCAGCGACAAACGCGATGAACACAAGTGGTGAATGTGATGAACATCAGCGACAAACACGATGAACACAATCGGTGAACGCGATGAACATCAGTGACAAACGCGATGAACACAAGCGGCGAAAGCGATGAACATAAGCAATGAACGCGATGAACACAAGCGACGAATGCGATGAACATCAGTGACAAACGCGATGAACACAAGCGGCGATGCGATGAACATAAGCAATGAACGCGATGAACACAAGCGGCAAATGCGATGAGTAAAATAAAAATGAACCCGAATTAATGTATGAAAAATATTATACTCACATTCATTCCTGGCAAACACCTGTAACACCTGTCAGTAAACATTAGAAATAAACCATAATTAATGTGAGAAAAAATAAACCTACATCTGTGATGTTGTTTTTGTCTTGTTCTTTCTTTTTCTGTGACAGAATCGGTTTCAACTGAAACTAAAAGCAGTAGAGAAAGTTAATTAACTAAAAAATGAGAAGATGTTGATGAAGAAGAGAAGAAACAGCAGATGGAAAAGCAGAAGGAGCCACAATAGAAGAAGAAACAGCAGCAGAAGAGGAAGCAGCAGCAGAAACAGATGATGAAGAAGAAGAGAAAGAAGCAAAAGGAAGAAGTAGAAGAAGATGAATAATAAAAAGAAGGGGAAGAAGCAGAAGAGGAAGAAGCAGAAAATGAAGAAGAAGAAGAGGGAGAAGCAGAGAAGAGGAAAAAGCAGAAGATGAGGAAGAATCAGAAGAGGAAGAAGCAGAAAATGAAGGAGAAGAAGAGGAAGAAGCAGAAGAAGAGGAAGAAGCAAAAGATGAAGAAGAAGAGAAAGAATCTGAATAAGAAGAAGCAGAAGAAGAATTTTAAGAAAAAGAAGAGGAAGAAGAAGAAGCAGAAAAAGAAGAAGCAGAAGCAAAGAAGACAACGGAAAAGAAGAAGAAGAAAAAGAAAAAGAAAAAGAAGAAGAAGAAGCAGAAGAAGGAAACAAAGAAGGAGCAGCAGAAGCGGGAGAAGAAGAAGAAGAAAGAGGAGAAGCAGAAGAAATATACTCAGCAAAAAAAGATTATTTACATTCATTTAAGTTCAACAACTCAGTCTGTTTGACTAGTGGAAACTTGTTTATGTAAACACATGTGATAATCATCGACTGTAAAAAAATCCGTTTTGCATGATTTACACGTGTCAAGAGTCCACCACGTAGATACACAAATCCGATTATATAAACAGACACATTATTAACCAAATAATTGGAATCACATCAGAATTTTGTTTCACAATGATGCATCACTAAGTAAAGTCTTAAACAAGAGGGCCACGATATCCCTTGTATCGCTCATCTGTCGCTTATGTCCTCTGGTGGCCATGTTTTTAAACGGATCGAGTTTATTTTAACTATTTGTGTAGAAAGTCGTACACTGATCATTTGTACAAAATTCGTTTAGAACTAGTTACCGATTTTAAAAGACAAGATTTTTAAAGATTTGCCCTTTACGTTTCCATGGCAACCAGAGTTCCGTATGGATCAAGTTTGTTTTATCTACTTTAGAAGAGGACAATCCAAGAATCATTCCTCTGGTGTTTGATTTAAATCGGATCAGAGGATTCAGAGATGATGCTGTTTGGAGCAATTGTTTAAGGACGGACGCACGTACGCACGTACGCACAGATGGACGACCAACGAAGAATTGTCATAACATCTCACATTAAGCCTTTAAAAGTAATAGAAAATGCATTAAAATTGGAATTAATCCAATTATGTTATTTTGTATAGAAACTGGTATTGTGTTAATGATCTAGTCCCACAATACCATCCTAACCCCCACAATGGCAGTCTCTCGTCCCTTAACGTAATGTGGGCATGTACAGACGAACGTACAACAAACGAGTAAGTGATCCCAAAAAGTTCACCTTGAGTCTTCGGCTCAGAAAGGCTAAACAAATTTTAGCAGCAACAAAAACAATGCAAATTTCATTTCAGGTAAAAAAAACATCATAGTTGATTACGCCCCTTGTCCACTTTATCGTTAATTTACATGTACAAAACTACACTTAAAACGTTCAATGGAAACACAGATTAGTTGAAAAGTGATCAGCTGACACAACAATATCAATATCATTGCAGTGTTTGGAAAAGAATGTTTAAAATCACCAACTTTTGTACACTAGGCGTCCCAAGGGCTACAAAATCGACCCCGCCAAAACAGACCTGTGATGAAAAAATGTCTCATTATTGTGAACATTTATGGAACGTTACGAGATATGGAGCGGACACGATTATGTTTGCCTAAATTTTTACCTTTAACCTTTAAGTTTTACCATGTCCTCAGAGCATGGTTTTTTTCAAAATCCATTTATGAATGAGTAAGTTATAGCTCAGACAAGATCAGATGGATGGATGGTCGGACACTAGCACATCAAACTGCCATGGTGTCCACTATGTTCAACTCACCGCAAGTCTGCTCCACAAAAATAAGTTTTTTTAAGGATGAACATATTTATCTATTTGCTTAATTTGATAATTTTTAGTTTATTGTTTGATTAATTATTAGATGATTTATAAACTTTCAACAGATTCTGATCTATAGATATAACTATTATGAATATATTTGCATGTAAGTTCATGGTAAATAGGGTATATTAATAAACAAGAACTGTTGGAAAGCAGCAATTACTCAACTGTTCTAGCCTTGAACCAGAACAGTGTTTCGCAACTATTTAACATCAGAAAAAATAGTATGTGTGGTGGAGGTGAGGAAGGGGACAGTTCTAACGTTGAAATGGGACAGAGTATTTAAAAACAAGAAATGTCACTGGTAAGTGTCGCATTCCCTGCAAATGATCTGTGAAAATAACAATATGTTTTAACAGGTAGCGTTGTATCCATGAATATCAAGAGTAATGGTATGACATTTCAGACATGCAATTTCACGTTGTTTTTTTACCTTGACCTTTGTGTAACCATGACCTTGACATCTGATGTAAAGGTCCTGGAATTTCTACAGGTAAATACAGGTGACACATAAACACGACATGCTGATCACTTGTGCAGTATTTTATATTAACCCTCATCTGACTGTCCAAGACAACTGAACCATGGCTACGGACAAGTAAAGTATAAAGCCGTTAGCTCGACTGGACATTCGTCAAGTGAAAATTCAGAAATTAAACATGGCATCTCTTTTTCACAAATCCCCGGTTTTTTAACCTTGATAAAACAGTTCATTTAGTTAATGTATATCCATAAGACTAGTACCATAATTATAGAATAAAGTAAGACAAGTTGTTGTTTTTTTCAAAATTCAAGGAGATTGAATTTGGAGAGAGGAAATAACGTTTAGTAATGAGGAGTAGAGTAAGGGAGGGAGTTGAGGGGGTGTGCGTTAATATAGCGGAAAGGCAATTTTTATTTAATACAAATACAGTTTTGTTTTAAAAATTAGGGGATAAGAGAGCATAAGTGAAGTGAAGCAGGGTGATTATACAGTGGAAATTGGGCAAAGTTTTCATTTAGTTAATACAAATACAAAAAGAGAAGAAGGTGGGATAGTGCAGTTGAACTGGAGCGCTAGATGTTATATCATAAACACACAAACTTATACCAAGTTCCAGGCATATTATTTTTAACATGTAGCATTGCAAGATATTTGTTGAAGTCGGTTCCTTTGTGTCAAACTCGGTGCCATCACTGTTTTACTTCTATTTTTATTGATTCCTTGGCAAACTTGCACAGCAGTTATATAGGAGGGGTTATCCAGAAGTTTGTGTACAAATTTAAGTAAAATCCATATTTATGCAAGTACATCGCTATATTTTACACAGCTTAAGTATTGGTGTATTTGTCTTCGATATACAGTATTTAAGTGCATTTCTTATGTTAATAAAAATGTTCTGGTCTCCATAGCAACATGCGTAATGGTTAGTGCTGCAGCTCAAAATGTTAACAATTTGACAGATAAATATGTGAAAAAAGAGGGCAAGATGGCCCTATATCGCTCACCTGAGTGATCTTGAGTCACCCAACTTAAGTAGGTTATATAATACATGTACACTCAAATTCCAGAAAAACGAGATGGGCGAGTAGTTAGAATTTTGATTTGTTTTGAAGATGTAACAGATGCATAGAAGTGTTCAAACTTGGTAGAGGTTCGCCCATGGTAAATGTCAGTGAAATTACATCGAAATCAGGTCAGTAGATTCTGATAAGGCTTTTGAAGTTTTACTATAGCTGCCTATATAGTAAACTAGCACCTCACTGTGGTGGTCATGTTTTTTAACAAATTACAACGGCTTAAACAAACTTTGTAAAGGGTCACCAAATGAACATTTCTGCGAAATTGTTTTAAAATCGAGCCAGTAGTTTCTGACAAGAAGATTTTTTAAGTTTTTACTAATTAAACTTTCCCCGTCTCCTGGCCGCCTATGTATTTTGACAAATCAAGATGGCTTGAACAAACTTGGTAGAGGGTTACCAAAGGAACATTTCTGTGAAATTATTTCAAAATCGAGCTAGTAGTTTCTGACAAGAAGATTTTTTAAGTTTTTACTAATTAAACTTGCCCCGAACCCTGGCGGCCATGTTTTTGACGAATCAAGATGGCTTGAACAAACTTGGTAGAGGGTTACCCAAGGAACATTTCTGTGGAGTAATATCAAACTTGGCCCAGTGGTTTCAGAGGAAAAGTTGTTAGAAGCTAAAAGTTAACGACGGACGACAGACGACGGACGGGAGGTGACGGACACCAGACGATCACAAAAGCTCACCTGTGAACCTTCGGCTCAGGTGAGCACAAAATAACAATAATTTCCCTGTAAAACTCGTGTTATATCACATATTATTGTTGACACGTCACCAATGTCTACATAGGTCATTCCAGTAATAGTATGGCGCGCAAGTGTTAGGAGTTTATAACAACTTACATCAAAAAGGCAAACTCGTTAATTAACAAAATTTCTGTCTATAGAAAAGATGAAACAATGAGTGGAAATACAGTTTTGTGTCAATATTAACAAACCACTGATCAATGCAATATATATGCTTATTAAAACTCCGAGAAAATTATAAATGGCACAAACAAGACAGTGAGGAACAGACAATAATAATGGATGATAACATTTGTGGTAGCCCTGTGTCAAAATCGCGCCAACGTCACGTTAACATGGTAAAAGGTTCCTCAATAAGGATTGCCGTAATACAATGCATGAATTACTCAGTATATGTAATGGTACAGTGCACATGGTTATTAAGAATGAATAACATGCAAGTCCTTAGAGTGATCACAGGTTTCCTCGACTGCTAAAATGTATGAGTGGAGTGGCGAGCAAGAGTAGGGAAATTACTTATTAAATAAATTGACGTCGCGACGACGTAACGTATATCTGACCTGCGGCAGATAGGCGTACATGACATGTTTGAAATACGTGTACATGTAACTATTTTATAATAATATATATTTTCTTCATATTTTGAGCACGGTTTGAAGTTATATTAAATATAATACATAAAAAAACTACAAATAAATCAGACATGTCATCTTCATATAATGAGATTTGTCCTACAAACTTCTGGATAACCCCTCATAAGTACGAAATCTCGGACAAATTCTCTAATCAGGCTGATTCGACAACAAAGACCCTTTGTCATACGGTGCATATACACATTTTAATGACAACATAAAAAAAAGTTATATATGAAAATTCAAGGCCTAGACTTTAGATATGTAACATGTAATATTGACTGGTATGCGTAACATGGGCCACCGTCAGTGGCGTGTAAGCATAATCTAAGGAGAACTTACTAATAATATTTTCCTCTGAAATGTTCATCTGCTCATGTCATGCCTTCTTGGGCTTCGTGTTTCTATTTCCTTTACATCTTAATGTTAATGACATATGCCTTTTCCATCCATTCTTGTTCTATTTGAAGGAAGTAGTTTGGTTCGTCTCTTTTGGATGAAGTTGAACAACTACAAGATACAAGATACATGATACGCTTTTTTACTCAATTATTTATAACAAATAAACTGCTAGCATAAGAACAAATGCAACAAGAGCTTTCGGAGGACAGCTACCCGACTTCTCAACGATTACTGAAATTGGACAAGTATATGGTGCATGCTATAAAACTCTGATCTATTAAATAATATAACAAGAGTTGTCAAAAGACAACAAAGCTCGCAAATGAGATAAAACTCACCACCCATGCAAAGATTGAGATTGAGGCAAACACCTAGAACTTAAATGCAACTAAATGCAAAAATTTAACCTGGGTGTCTACAGACGAAACATTAAGTCCGAAAGGGCCATAACTTAGCCAAAATGCAACCCCAAGTTATGGTTCTTGTATCGATGATGGTGAACACACATGTGAAGTTCATTCACATCCAATGAGTGGTTGCATAGATATCTTACCTGATACAAAATTTTAACTTGAAAAATTAAGTCCTAAAAACGGCCATTACTCCACCAAAATGCAATCCAGAGTTATGGATCTTGTCTCAGTGCGTTCCACTGATGATTGTGAACACATATTCGAAGTTTCATTCTTATCCAAGGAGTGGTTGCATAGATATCTTAAACTTAAACGCAACTAAACACAAAAGTTTAACCTTGGTGTCTAAGTCCAAAAAGGGTCATAACTCTGCCAGAATGCAATCCAGTGTTATGGATCTTGTCTCTTGTGTGTTCCAATGGATGATGGTGGATACACATGCGAAGTATCATTCATATCCAATGAGTAGTTGCATAGATATCTTAAACTTAAACGCAACTCAACGCAAAAGTTTAACCTGTGTGTCTACAGACGACCAAGACGCCGCCGGAGTCATGGCAATAGCTCTCCTGAACATTCGTCCCGGCCAGCTATTCTAATAGAATAAAAGTAAAGGTAGTTCGATCGGGTTAGCTCAGTCAGTAGCCTGTCTAACTATCAATCCAAGAGTCATAAGTTTGAATCCCCGCACGACCAGTATCCGAGATGATTGATATACAACATTGTGTCTCAATGTTATTTCCCTATCACCGTTGATTCAAGTGAGATAGCTAACATATGTTTATTACAAAGAGATAAGAGTAGGTCTGCTCAAGTACTGACTAACCTTACAGGATCCTAGGAAAGAGTGGATTCCCTGTATTTACATTGAATACTAAACAAGCCAAATTAATTTTCAATTAAAACCCAAATGTATTATTTACATTTGTGAAGTTTCATTGATGTATGACAAGTAGGTTACGTAATATGACAAGTAGGTAACGAGATATGACAAGTAAGTAACAAGATATGACTAGTAGGTAACAAGATATGAGCCAGCTATAAAAATTAAACCAAATTCTCTTATCAAGCAAAGAGTAATTCTTCTTAAAATATCACTTATTCTCATCTAAGTCCCTTAAATGGTAGTAAACACAAGCGAAGTTTCATTAATTTTTACTAGTAGTTACTGAGATCGGACCCTGTTATGAAAGGGGACAATCATCAATAATTATATCTTAAATAAGACGTGATTTATCTCACTTGTTCCCTTGATTGATTGATTGATTGATTGATTGATTGATTGATTGATTGATTGATTGATTGATGGAATATTTAGCGTCATTTTATGCCATCAAGGACTCACAGACAATCACTTAACCTAACCACTGCGATCCTGGAAGATTAATCAGTACTCAAACACACCCCATATCTGCAAGTAACTGATGACTTTTCCACTTGAATCAGCGGCGAGAGACGAATTATAATGATACGCTGTGTAGTATATCAACCATCACGGTTGTTGAGGCCATACAGGGTATCAAACACATGACCCCTGGATTAATAGTCAAACGGCTAACGACTGAGCTAATGTTATGTTGATCATGTGTAGAAATTATCGTTAAAATCCATTTATGCATGAAATAGTTATAGGCCGGACACGAAATCTCACACAGACTCAAAGTGTTGTGAAACAAACTCAAATTGTGACCTTGACCTTTGAGGTACAGGTGTGGTCTTACTCGCGACATGTCGTCATGTTATGTTGATCATTTGTAGCAAGTATCAACAAAATCCATCTATGCATGACAAAGTTACAGACCGGACACAAAATACCGAACGGAAGGATGGACGGACGAACGGACACTGCGATTACTATATGCCACCCCAAACATGGGGGGGGGGGGGGGGGGGGGGGGAGTGGAGTCAGACACCAATGATGTAAATTTGAACAGGGCTGAGAATTTTAATACAATAAAAAATAATTAAAAATAGGTGTTGAGGTGAAAATGAGTTAATTATTTAATTTAATACAAATCAAATATAAAAATATATGAAACAAGAAAGTGTACAAATAGTAATCCTGACGATATGTGCATTTTCAGATGATGGAGATGATGTATAGCAAGTTTGATAGGAATCAGATGAAAACTGTAGGAGTTGAGGCCACAAGGTACATAATGTATATGGAATAGTTATGTCAGGAAAATGGGACATAACTCCTTCAACGATAATGTGGATAGATAATCCTGACGATATGTGCATTTTCAGATGATGGAGATGATGTATAGCAAGTTTGATAGGAATCAGATGAAAACTGTAGGAGTTGAGGCCACAAGGTACATAATGTATATGGAATAGTTATGTCAGGAAAATGGGACATAACTCCTTCAACGATAATGTGGATAGATAATCCTGACGATATGTGCATGTTCAGATGATGGTGATGATGTATAGAAAGTTTGATAAGAATCAGATGAAAACTGTAGGAGTTGAGGCCACAAGGTACATAATGTATATGGAATAGTTATAAGTCAGGAAAATGGGGCATAACTCCTTCAACGATAATGTGGGTAAAAAATCCTGACGATATGCGCATGTTCAGATGATGGTGATGATGTATTGCAAGTTTGATAAGAATCAGATGAAAACTATAGGAGTTGAGGCCACAAGGTACATAATGTATATGGAAAAGTTTTAAGTCAGGAAAATGGGGCACAACTCCTTCAGTGATAATGTGGGTAGAAAATTCCTGACGATATGCGCATGTTCAGATGATGATGATGATGATGATGATGATGATGATGATGATGATGTATTGCAAGTTTGATTAGAATCAAATGAAAACTGTAGGAGTTGAGGCCACAAGGTACATATGCATATTCGGACAGACAGACTTTCTCACGAATGGGTAGTTAAGTGGCTTCAGTTTAGCTACACAAAAGAAAAAAGAAATATGCTCTCCAGGTCTTTGGCTTGTGGAGGCATAAAAAAACACATAAAAATTGATGGATGGATGGATGATGGATGGATGGATGGATGGAACTGGATATTAGTAAATTGACAAGCTTTGCTTCTGACGGGGCATCTGTTTTGATGGGAAAGGAAGGAGGCATTGCAACTTTGCTTCGATAGACATGTCCCAATCCCATAAATATTCACATGTGTTATCCATAAATTGGCACTTTCATGCACAGACAGCAACAAAATCATCAAGTATATTAAAGATGTTGAGCTGCTGCTCAGACAGCTTTGGAATTATTTTGAAAATTCACCAAAGAGAATGACTGCCTATATGAAAATGCAGTTAGAGTTGAAGAAGACGAATCTCAGTAAAGGTGCATCCAAGACAGTAGCAACACGCTTGAAGAAGGCATGCAGGACGAGATGGCCAAGTCTTGATTCGTCAGTCAAAGCAGTGTACAGTGATTTTGAAACGATACTGCAGACACTGTCTAAGGGTCAGGATGAAGATGCCACAGCCTTGGGATTACTGAAGAAAATGAAAACCATTAAGTTTTTGGGAGTCATCTACATTTTGAAAGAGGTTCTGCCAATTCTATCTTCTTTGTCAAGAAAATTTCAGAAGGACTCGTTTAGTTTCCCAGCCATTGTCCCACAAGTGAATGTGACCAAAGATTCAGTGACAGTTCAGAGGTCATTAGTTTGTTTTCCATCTTTTACCCTTGATCTGTCCCTGAAAAGGATGCGGATTGATTCTCAGAATATAGAGTCAACGAGGTCAGTAGTTTTTGGGTCTCATTTCTACAGAGAAGAAGCTGAAGAAGTACAAGAAGAGCTTCTTGTGGAATGACGTAGTATGAATTTTAGTACCATCTGAAAGATGTTGTGAAGCCAAAGGTCCCACAGGCCATTAAGGAAGGCTCTGGTTAAGTTATAACAGTACTGAATGGTGTTTACTACAGCTGTTATCAATGCCAGCTTATAAGCAGTTCTTTCCCAGAATCACCCTTATAGCCGACCGAGGTAGCTGCATCTATCCCAGTCACCAATGCTTGAATGGAGAGAGAGGGCCAGTGCCTTGAAGAATGTCAAAACTAGGCATAGAAAAAGAATAAAAAGTGACATGTTAGCAGCTCTCCTGCATGTGGCTGTCAATGACCCTGACAGTCGATGCCAAAGTGCAACGGAAGAAGTTGTTAACACTGCCAGTTTCAAAGTGGATGAAGGTAAAGGACAGAAAAAAAACTTGCTGGAAAATTCCCCAAGGAGTCAAGACAAAATGGACCAAGGTCAGCAGAAACAACAGTACAAACAGATCTGGTTAGTCATCTCTGATAAGGGACGAAATAATAGCAGCCGTGAAGAAACTTGCAATTGAGGGAATGTATTCAGATGAAGATGTCAGCTCAGACTCTGAATTAGAAGATATGTGTTAAAGTGAAGTGGATTTTGAAGTTATGTAAATAGGTGTCACATATGTACATTTGTTAATGAGTTCCCTTGAATTTTATGACTCTTCTGCTGACCAGAGCAGAATGTGAAGTAAAAATACCCAGAACTATGTAAGTGCTACATTTCTTTTATTTTTCAGTGTGTGAGAGCTCTATTAGAAATTTTCTCTTTGAAGGTAAATTTTAAAAAATAAGTAAGTAAAAAAACAAATTTACCTTCAAAGAGAGCTCTCCAAATGAATTTAAAACAAGCTGAAAATCGTTTTAGGTTGGGGGGCTTTGCCACCCCTTCACCCCTAGGCGGCATCCCTTGACCACCCGGCCTGATTTGTTGATTTTCTCTTTCAATCTGTTGTTTGATTTTAAAATGAAAACCCTGCATCCAGTCTACCGTGGTGATTGATATACATGTACAACGTTGTGAATCATTGTCATTCATCTCTCACCTCTGATTCAAGTGGCAAAGTCATTGGTTACTTGCGGATATGGGTGTGCTCGAATACTATTTAACGTTCAAGGATCCTAGGAAGCAGTGTTAAGCTAACTTGATTGTCTGTTGGCCCTCGATGGCATAACAATAACACTCAATACTCGCTCAATAATAAAACAGTTTACAATTGTGATCAAAACCAGGGTTCACATGCACAATAAATACACAACCTCTACTACCATATCTGATAACATATTTATATTCTGTCCTATGACATTATTATTTGTAACACTTTCCCATCATATGTGGTCAGTGCAGATAAATTTGGTTTTAGTAAGGGCTTGTCAGGTGGGTAATTATTCTTTTACCTGCCCTAGCCACAGCTTTTAATGACACAAAGGTTTTTTAACATATTGACTTTTTTCTTAAATGTGAACCAAGCAACATGGAAGAAATAGTAATGTAACAATTGTTTTAGATAAAAAACAATAGCTCTAGATAATTAAGATACAGTCGTTAATTACAACTCCAACGACAATAACTAAAAAATATATCAATATAGCCACTGGAGACTACAACAACAATAATAACTAACACATACAGCAACATAGCCACTGGGGAATATAAGAACGACAATAACAAATAAAATAACATAGCCACTGGAGACAACAACAATAACAAATATAACAACATAGCCACTGGAGTCTACAACAACAACAACTAACAAATATAACAACATAGCCACTGAAGACTACATGTACAACAACAATAACTAACAAATATAACAACATAGCCACAGGCGACTACAACAACAATAACTAACAAATGTAACATGGCCACTGGAGACTACAACATCAATAACTAACAAATATAACAACCTGGCCACTGAACACTAACAACAACAATAACTAACAAATATAACAACATAGTCACTGGAGACTACAACAACAATAACTAACAAATATAACTACACAGCCACTGGATACTACAACAACAATAACTAACAAATAAAACTACATGGCCGCTGGAGACTAAAACATCAATAACTAACAAATGTAACATGGCCACTGGAGACTACAACATCAATAACTAACAAATATAACAATCTGGCCACTGAACACTAACAACATCAATAACTAACAAATATAACAAAATAGCCACTGGAGACTACAACAACAATAACTAACAAATATAACAACACAGCCATTGGAGACTACAACAACGATAACTGAAATATTATAACAACAAAGCCACTGGAGACAACAACAACAATAACTAACAAATATAAAAACACAGCCACAGGAGACTACAACAACAATAACTAACAAATATAATAACACAGCCACTGGAGACTTCAACAACAATAGCTAACAAATATAACAACACAGCCACAGGAGACTACAACAACGATAACTAATAAATATAACAACAAAGCCACCGGAGACTACAACAACAATAACAAACAAATATAACTATACAGCCACAGGAGACTACAACAATAACAGACAAATATAACTATACAGCCACAGGAGACTACAACAACAATAACTAACAAATATAGCAACACAGACTACAACAACAATAACTAACAAATATAACAACACAGCCACTGGAGACTACAACAACAATAACTAACATATATAACTATACAGCCACTGGAGATTACAACAACAATAACTAACAAATATAACAACACAGCCACTGGAGACTACAACAACGATAACTAACAAATATAACATCAAAGCAACTTGGGACTACAACAACGATAACTAAGAAATATAACAACAAAGCCACTGGAGACTACAACAATAATAACTAACAAACATAACTATACAGCCACAGGAGACTACAACAACAATAACTAACAAATAAAACTATACAGGTCACAGGAGACTACAACAACAATAACTAACAAATATAACTATACAGCCACAGGAGACTGCAACAACAATAACTAACAAATATAACTATACAGGTCACAGGAGACTACAACAACAATAACTAACAAACATAACTATACAGCCACAGGAGACTACAACAACAATAACTAACAAATAAAACTATACAGCCACAGGAGACTACAACAACAATAACTAACAAATATAACTATACAGCCACAGGAGACTGCAACAACAATAACCAACAAATATAACTATACAGTCACTGGAGACTACAACCACAACAACAACAACTGACAAATATAACAGCACAGCCACTGGAGACTACAAGAACAATAACTAACAAATATAACTACATGGCCACTGGAGACTGCAAACTACAATAATTTATAATCAGAAAAAATAAGCAAACCACAAATTTGCTGCACCCCCGAGCCCCATGCAGATTACATGCATCTGCCCTAGGTACCTGTGGGTTAGTGTGACAAATTCAAACATGGATTTTGACTGCTATGTCAGCAACAATAAATCAACCCAAAAAAGCATTTTACATTTTTTACAAATGAACCATAGATCTTCATAAACATGCTTACAATTTGCTTCCCAGTGCTTCATGAGAAGTTAACCTTGAATTTGACTGTTTTGGGCCCATCGCCAAGACCACAGAGAGTAGGGGACACTAAATTAAATATGGATATAAAGCATCATGTCAGCAAAAACCAATCACACCAAAATCCATTCAAATTAGCTATTTCAGTAAGATATAATAGATTTTGTCATTTTCTCTATATAGATTTAGTAAAGTATATGCCGTCCCCAGGGCCAAAGAGTGAGACCCAGGGGTATCTAATTCACAATTTCTATGAAGGATCCATAGGACTCAATAACTATGCTAATATTAAGAAGATCTTTTCAAGTTTGGCATGAACATGGATAATTTAGCCCAACCCAAAAGGTTCCGTGGGGATGGGTAGCATGTCGGCAGCAATAAAAACAAACAAAAAAAAACAGTCAAACAAGCTATTGGGTTGGGACCATGTAATCCACAATTTTGATTCATATTTAATTACCAAAGCTACATTTCATTGCAATCGAGGTAATGTTTTAAAGAAGTCAAAATCACACGAGGACGATGCATGCACGATGGTAAAAAGACGATCGCAAAGGTCACATACATGAGATTTAATCTCAGATGACCTAAAAACATGAAAACATTTTCCTCCATATGTATAAGTGTTATATACACCAAATATTGATTAACATATATATATATATACCCATTCAGATGATTTTGATGTGAAACAATTATTTTATCCGAAAATTAATTCCAAAATGTTACCTCGTACGCACGCACACATTGATGAACAGACAGTGACAACAAGTAATGCCCATTCACCATTCTTCGAAAGTGGGAATATAAAAATACACCAAATTATAGAATAAGATAAACATTTACAAATTTTAAAAATTCAAATTACCTGTGTTCCGTCCTGGTCCATATCAACAACAAACTGCTTCGCCAGGTGTATACAATGAGTGAACACTAACCGCTGGCAAATTAACGGATTATTTGTCGACGTGCACGTGTTTTGTCACCAGTATCCTGGATTATACATAGCCTGATATGATAAGGACGTTATTGGACAGCTTTTTTATTATTTGGATATCTGATCAGCTGTCTCGGGAGACGCACAAATAAAAAATGTCAAAAGGGAAATCTTAATTAAAATAGATACCAGAAACAATCTGAAGTAGTAAATATGTTACATTATCATTTATTTTAATTTACATACTGGACTATTTCAGGCATTTCCCAAGAGTTATCCGATAATTTCCCTGCTCAGTTTGATGATATTGGAGAATTCAATTACTTCCCTTAGACCGCTATAAATCATACAGGTATCGTTCCGCTCTGACACTAAAATTAAGTAGGCGTGGCGTGTTATATATGCCCTCGGGTACAATTTGACCAGTTCTTATATATGTCCTTGTTTTGATAAGCACGTTTTGGTGATTTTGATGTGTAGTGTACAAAAAGAAATTATTGAATTTGACTTAAACGCTAAAATCATTTGGTTGAATTTAATGTGTAAAATATAACATAGTTTAATGATTGTAATTACCAATTTCAATATACTTTGATATAGTTTATTTTATAATCAATCAACAGATACAGATTGATTAGTTTGTGTTACTATAATAAAATAAATAAAATGATTAAGGTTAATTGATTATATAAAATTATATATGAAAGAGACAGAATAACAATCGGACATAATGTCGCAAATCAAACATCACAGAGACTCTTTATTTTTAAACTTATTTATTTTTCTTCGATTGTGAAACAAGTCCTTACAACTTAGGCAAATCACGTTCGAAGTCTTCATGGGTATGACCAGTACTAGAGAAATATTACACATGTGTATTATGTCTCTGCCAGTACTAAGCATATGAGGAAAAGGTGCTTTGCTCAAGGACACCACACGTAGCCGTAGAGGAGAATCGAATCCATGACCCTCCAATCATGGGTTCGGTGCTCTATCACTGGACAATTGCGCTCCACTAATCACATAGACTGGTGCTAGGCAGGGATTCGAAGTCACGACCCGAGGGTTGATAATCAGACGCATTACTTTCTGAGTTAACATGACAAGTGCACTGATATTCAAATGATATTTTAAACATTATGTTGTACTTAAAAGAAAATTATTACGGTTATATAATCATATAAAATTTTATTTGAAACAGACATCTGTATATTATGTTTTTTATAAATCCTAAAACGGTATTTGATCGTAATTCTTTTTTAACAACTTCTTTTAAGAACGTCGTGTTATAATATCATAAGATTATGTTGTTACAACAGGTTAATATTTTTTGCATACCACTTCAATATACGAGAGGATCTATTTTTGAAAAAATAAACTTAAAACTGTACGTAAGTTAAAAAAAATATTATTAAGTTGTTTAACGAATCATTACCAATACATTTGATTAATAAAACCATCGCATAATTGAGAAATACACAATTTTGAAAACCGCTAACATTTTACTCCCGTTATTTTATCTGTTTATAAAATTTGAATTTGTTATCAATTTATCTGAATTTCTATGTTACATCAAATAGCTAATTTAAAAAAAAATGAACAACAAACTTGTTTGAGACTTGAAAAACAGACAGCACTCGTGAATACGGCACCCGCCAGTGGATGATACCGCACTCATGAATACGGCACCCATCAGTGGATGATACCGCACTCGTGAATACGGCACCTACTAGTGGATGATACGGTACTCGTGAATACGGTACCCACCAGTGGATGATACCGCATTCGTGAATACGGCACCCGCCAGTGGATTTTACCGCACCCGTGAATACGGTACCCACCAGTGGATTATACCGCACTCGTGAATACGGCATCCGCCAGTGGATGATACCGCACTCGTGAGTACGGCACCCGCCAGTGGATGATACCGCACCCGCGAATACGGCACCCACCAGTGGATTATACCGTACCCGCGAATACGGCACCCACCAGTGGATGATACCGCACCCGTGAATACGGCATCCACCAGTGGATTATACCGCACCCGTGAATACGGCACCAACCAGTGGATTATACCGCACTCGTGAATACGGCACCCACCTAGTGGATGATACCGCACCCGTGAATACGGCACCCACCAGTTGATTATACTGGACCCGTGAATACGGCACCCACCAGTGGATGATACCGCACCCGTATATACGGCACCCACTAGTGGATGATACCACACCCGTGAATGTTCCAATAAAAAGTATGCGGCACCCGCCTATATTGCGGTGCCTAGTACTATTTGTTTCTAGCTAATAATGCCAACAGTATATGCATATATGTACACATTACAGTACCATGTTTAATTGGCAATCAAAAACAAAACATATGTATACGTATGTTTATTTATAGTTACATGTAAATACACGGGACAGACATAAAATGTACAGATATTTAAAGTCATTGAATATTTCTGCGTTACTAAGCAGTTTGCATTCAATGTTTCGTCACAACTATGCATGTTCTTGTTTGATTAAAGAAAATACGTGTATAAATTTGTTTACAGCTAAATTTACAGAGCAGATATAATATGCATCAATGTCAAAGCTACAGGACCTTCCATTTTTCTACGTTACTTGGCTGTTTACATACAATGACATAATGTGTTGTCTCCACTAACATATTATTGTTTTGTTCAGATATTTACCGGCATATTTGATGATATACTGAATTGATTGACTATTTAGCGTCGTTTTTATCTTAATTTTGCAATTTAAGTTACATTATTTACAATATATCACCCAGCCCTTCCAGGTAACAAATTAAAATCAAACCACCCAGACGCACAGAATTATTAAATGAATTAAAAAGCCATTGGCAATAATTCGGTTCATAATGCCGACGAAAAGGCTATATCGTTTTCCTCCTGGTCCGATTGTCTTCATTATTTTCAAAGGTCAATCATAAATTTTATGAAAATGAGAAGCAAACTGCAAATTGTACTTTTTGCACATAATGCTTTTTTTAAAAATAGCGTTTCAATAACGGCTTCAGTATACATGTACACGCTCAGTTTAGTGATCATATATTAACGGCAAAAATCAATGTGTCAACATTAATGTACGAACCAAAACACGAGACAGAATATCATGTTTTCGCTCTGTTCGAATCTCACAATCGCATTAAGATTTCCAATTTTCCAATACCATGAGCACGCCGAAAACGCGCTTCAATTATGATCATGAACATATTGCTATTTCCAAAGCATCATGGAGCTATATAATCTAGAGCACGTTAATAAAAAAACAGTGGCATGTTATGAAAGACACTCACGTTGAACAAAAAGCAAATTTTGATATATCTGTAAGCATTATAAAATAATTCTTCTTTTACCGAGAGATGGTGGCAAGCAGATAGCAGTGCGTAATTGCCATTTTATTTTACATTAAATTCTATACACAGTGAAACTATTAACAACAGAAAGCAGATAGTTATGAGCAATGGTCAATTTATTACAAACATTGTCCAAAACGAAAGTACGCCACACAGTGAAGCTAGCAATAAAATCCTGCTTGTGCCACAGACATTAATATAAATAAAACTAAAAAACTCAACTGGCGCAGAGTGGGCTAGTATGATACTAATGACATTTTGACATTTGTACAACTGGCGCAGAGTGGGTTAGAATGATACTAATGGCATTTGTACAAACTGGCACAGAAAGGGCTTTTATGACACTAATGGCATTTGTTCAACTGGCACAGAGTGGGCTAGTATGATACTAATAACATGTGTACATCTGGCAGAATGGGCTTGTATGATACTAATGACATTGATATAACTGGTGCAGAGTGGGCTAGTATGATACTAATGGCATTTGTACAACTGGCGCAGAGTGGGCTATTATGATACTAATGGCATTTGTACAACGGACGCAGAGAGGACTATTATAATACTAATGGCATTTGTACAACTGGCGCTGAGTGGTCTAGTATGATACTAATGGCATTTGTACCACTGGCGCAGACTAGACTAGTCAGATACTGACATTTGTACAAACTGGCACAGAGTGGGCTAGTAGGATACTCATGACATTTGCACAACTGGCGCAGAGTGGGCTAGTATGATACTAATGACATCTGTACAACTGTCGCAGAGTAAGCTATTGTGATACTAATGACATTTGTACAACTGGCGCGGAGTAGGCTATTATTATACTAATGGCATGTGTACAACTGGCGCAGAGTAGGCTAATATAATACTGATGACATTTGTACAACTGGCGCAGAGTGGGCTAGTTTGATACTAATGACATTTGTACAACTGGTGCAGAGTGGGCTAGTATGATACAAATGGCATGTGTACAACTGGCACAGAGTGGGCTAGTATAATACTAACGACATTTGTAAAACTTGCGCAGAGTGGGCTAGTATGATAATAATGACATTTGTACAACTGGCGCAGAATGGGCTAGTATGATACTAATGACATTTGTACAACTGGCGCACAGTGGGCTAGTATGATACTAATGACATTTGTACAACTGCAACAGAGTGGGCTAGTATGATACTAATGACATTTGTACAACTGCAACAGAGTGGACTAGTGTGATACTAATGGCATTTGTACAACTGCAACAGAGTGGACTAGTGTGATACTAATGGCATTTGTACAACTGGCGCAAAGTGAGCTATTATGATAGTAATGACATTTTTATCACTGGCGTAGAGTGGGCTATTACAATACTTATTGCGACTGTACAACTTGCGCGGAGTGAACTAGTATGATACTAATGGCATTTGTACAACTGGCGCAGAGTAGGCTAGTATGATACTAATGCCATTTGTACAACTGGCGCAGAGTGGGCTATTATGATACTAATGGCATTTGTACAACTGGCGAAGTGTGGGCTAGTATAATACTAATGACGTTTGTAGAACTGGTGCAGGGTGCAGAGTGGGCTAGTATGATACTAGTGACATTTGTACAACTGGTGCAGAGTAGGCTAGTATGATATTTATGACATTTGTACATCTGGCGCAGAGTGGGCTAGTATGATACTAATGACATTTGTACAACTGGCGCAGAGTAGGCTAGTATGATACTTATGACATTTGTACAACTGGCGCAAAGTGGGTTAGTATAATATTGATGACATTTGTACAACTTGCGCAGAGTGGGCTCTTATGATATTAATTGTGTTTGTACAACTGGCGCAGAGTGGGCTATAATGATACTTATGACATTTGTACAACTGGCGCAAAGTGGGTTAGTATAATATTTATGACATTTGTACATCTGGCGCAGAGTGGGCTAGTATGATACCTATGACATTTGTACAACTGGCGCAGAGTGGGTTAGTATGATAATAATGACATTTGTACAACTGGCACAGAGTGGGCTAGTATGATACTAATGACATTTGTACAATTGGCGCACAGTGGGCTAGTATGATACTAATGACATTTCTATAATTGGTGCAGAGTAGGCTAGTATGATACTAATGACATTTGTACAACTGGCACAGAGTGAGCTAGTATGATACTTATGACATTTGTACAACTGGGACAGAGTGGACAAGAATGATACTAATGGCATTTGTACAACTGGCGCAAAGTGGGCTATTGTGATAGTAATGACATTTGTAGAACTGGCGTAGAGTGGGCTATTTCGATACTAATGGCATTTGTACAACTGGCGCAGCGTGGTCTAGTATAATACTAATGACGTTTGTAGAACTGGTGCAGAGTGGGCTAGTATGATACTAATGACATTTGTACAACTGGCGCAGAGTAGGCTAGTATGATACTTATGACATGTGTACATCTGGCGCAGAGTGGGCTAGTATGATACTAATGACATTTGTGCAAATGGAGCAGAGTAGGCTAGTATGATACTTATGACATGTGTACAACTGGCGCAAAGTGGGTTAGTATAATATTGATGACATTTATACAACTGGCGCAGAGTGGGCTTTTATGATATTAATTGTGTTTATACAACTGGCTCGGAGTGGGCTAGTATGATACTAATGATGTTTGTAGAACTGGTGCAGAATGGGCTAGTATGATTCTAATGACATTTGTACAACTGGCGCAGAGTGGGCTAGTATGATACCTATGACATTTGTACATCTGGCGCAGAGTGGGCTAGTATGATACTAATGACATTTGAACATCTGGCGCAGAGTGGGCTAGTATGATACTAATGGCATTTGTACAACTGGCGCAGAGTGGGCTAGTATGATACTTATGACATTTGTACATCTGGCGCAAAGTGGATTAGTATAATATTGATGACATTTGTACAACTGGCGCAGAGTGGGCTCTTATGATATTAATTGTGTTTGTACAACTGGCGCGAAGTGGGCTAGTATGATACTAATGATGTTTGTAGAACTGGTGCAGAATGGGCTAGTATGATACTAATGACATTTGTACAACTGGCACAGAGTGGGCTAGTATGATACCTATGACATTTGTACATCTGGCGCAGAGTGGGCTAGTATGATACTAATGACATTTGTACAACTGGCACAGAGTGGGCTAGTATGATACTAATGACATTTGTACAACCGGCGCACAGTGGGCTAGTATGATACTAATGACATTTCTATAATTGGTGCAGAGTAGGCTAGTATGATACTAATGACATTTGTACAACTGGCACAGAGTGAGCTAGTATGATACTTATGACATTTGTACAACTGGGACAGAGTGGACAAGAATGATACTAATGGCATTTGTACAACTGGCGCAAAGTGGGCTATTGTGATAGTAATGACATTTGTAGAACTGGCGTAGAGTGGGCTATTTTGATACTAATGGCATTTGTACAACTGGCGCAGCGTGGTCTAGTATAATACTAATGACGTTTGTAGAACTGGTGCAGAGTGGGCTAGTATGATACTAATGACATTTGTACAACTGGCGCAGAGTAGGCTAGTATGATACTTATGACATGTGTACATCTGGCGCAGAGTGGGCTAGTATGATACTAATGACATTTGTGCAAATGGAGCAGAGTAGGCTAGTATGATACTTATGACATGTGTACAACTGGCGCAAAGTGGGTTAGTATAATATTGATGACATTTGTACAACTGGCGCAGAGTGGGCTTTTATGATATTAATTGTGTTAATACAACTGGCTCGGAGTGGGCTAGTATGATACTAATGATGTTTGTAGAACTGGTGCAGAATGGGCTAGTATGATTCTAATGACATTTGTACAACTGGCGCAGAGTGGGCTAGTATGATACCTATGACATTTGTACATCTGGCGCAGAGTGGGCTAGTATGATACTAATGACATTTGTACATCTGGCGCAGAGTGGGCTAGTATGATACTAATGACATTTGTACAACTGGCGCAGAGTGGGCTAGTATGATACTTATGACATTTGTACATCTGGCGCAAAGTGGATTAGTATAATATTGATGACATTTGTACAACTGGCGCAGAGTGGGCTCTTATGATATTAATTGTGTTTGTACAACTGGCGCGAAGTGGTCTAGTATAATACTAATGACGTTTGTAGAACTGGTGCAGAGTGGGCTAGTATGATACTAATGACATTTGTACAACTGGCGCAGAGTAGGCTAGTATGATACTTATGACATGTGTACATCTGGCGCAGAGTGGGCTAGTATGATACTAATGACATTTGTGCAAATGGAGCAGAGTAGGCTAGTATGATACTTATGACATGTGTACAACTGGCGCAAAGTGGGTTAGTATAATATTGATGACATTTATACAACTGGCGCAGAGTGGGCTTTTATGATATTAATTGTGTTTATACAACTGGCTCGGAGTGGGCTAGTATGATACTAATGATGTTTGTAGAACTGGTGCAGAATGGGCTAGTATGATTCTAATGACATTTGTACAACTGGCGCAGAGTGGGCTAGTATGATACCTATGACATTTGTACATCTGGCGCAGAGTGGGCTAGTATGATACTAATGACATTTGAACATCTGGCGCAGAGTGGGCTAGTATGATACTAATGGCATTTGTACAACTGGCGCAGAGTGGGCTAGTATGATACTTATGACATTTGTACATCTGGCGCAAAGTGGATTAGTATAATATTGATGACATTTGTACAACTGGCGCAGAGTGGGCTCTTATGATATTAATTGTGTTTGTACAACTGGCGCGAAGTGGGCTAGTATGATACTAATGATGTTTGTAGAACTGGTGCAGAATGGGCTAGTATGATACTAATGACATTTGTACAACTGGCACAGAGTGGGCTAGTATGATACCTATGACATTTGTACATCTGGCGCAGAGTGGGCTAGTATGATACTAATGACATTTGTACAACTGGCACAGAGTGGGCTAGTATGATACTAATGACATTTGTACAACCGGCGCACAGTGGGCTAGTATGATACTAATGACATTTCTATAATTGGTGCAGAGTAGGCTAGTATGATACTAATGACATTTGTACAACTGGCACAGAGTGAGCTAGTATGATACTTATGACATTTGTACAACTGGGACAGAGTGGACAAGAATGATACTAATGGCATTTGTACAACTGGCGCAAAGTGGGCTATTGTGATAGTAATGACATTTGTAGAACTGGCGTAGAGTGGGCTATTTTGATACTAATGGCATTTGTACAACTGGCGCAGCGTGGTCTAGTATAATACTAATGACGTTTGTAGAACTGGTGCAGAGTGGGCTAGTATGATACTAATGACATTTGTACAACTGGCGCAGAGTAGGCTAGTATGATACTTATGACATGTGTACATCTGGCGCAGAGTGGGCTAGTATGATACTAATGACATTTGTGCAAATGGAGCAGAGTAGGCTAGTATGATACTTATGACATGTGTACAACTGGCGCAAAGTGGGTTAGTATAATATTGATGACATTTGTACAACTGGCGCAGAGTGGGCTTTTATGATATTAATTGTGTTTATACAACTGGCTCGGAGTGGGCTAGTATGATACTAATGATGTTTGTAGAACTGGTGCAGAATGGGCTAGTATGATTCTAATGACATTTGTACAACTGGCGCAGAGTGGGCTAGTATGATACCTATGACATTTGTACATCTGGCGCAGAGTGGGCTAGTATGATACTAATGACATTTGTACATCTGGCGCAGAGTGGGCTAGTATGATACTAATGACATTTGTACAACTGGCGCAGAGTGGGCTAGTATGATACTTATGACATTTGTACATCTGGCGCAAAGTGGATTAGTATAATATTGATGACATTTGTACAACTGGCGCAGAGTGGGCTCTTATGATATTAATTGTGTTTGTACAACTGGCGCGAAGTGGGCTAGTATGATACTAATGATGTTTGTAGAACTGGTGCAGAATGGGCTAGTATGATACTAATGACATTTGTACAACTGGCACAGAGTGGGCTAGTATGATACCTATGACATTTGTACATCTGGCGCAGAGTGGGCTAGTATGATACTAATGACATTTGTACAACTGGTGCAGAGTGGGCTAGTATGATACTTATGACATTTGTACATCTGGCGCAGAGTGAGCTAGTATGATACTAATGACATTTGTACAACTGGCGCAGAGTTGGCTAGTATGATACTAATGACATTTGTACATCTGGTGCAGACTGGGCTAGTATGATAGTAATGACATTTGTACAACTGGCGCAGAGTGGGCTAGTATCATACTAATGACATTTGTACATCTGGTGCAGTGTGGGCTAGTATTATACTTATGACATTTGTACATCTTGCGCAAAATGTGCTAGTATGATACTGATGACTTTTGAACATCTTGCGCAGAGTGGGCTAGTATGATACTAATGACATTTGTACAACTGGTGCAGAGTGGGCTAGTATGATACTTATGACATTTGTACATCTGGCGCAGAGTGGGCTAGTATGATACTAATGACATTTGTACAACTGGCGCAGAGTGGGCTAGTATGATACTTATGACATTTGTACATCTGGCGCAGAGTGGGCTAGTATGATACTAATGACATTTTTACAACTGGCGCAAAGTGGGCTAGTATGATACTAATGACATTTGTACATGAACTATGTTAATGTGTCAACAAATGATACAACAGATGAGTATGTAGAATATCTCAAAGATGGTTTTTCATCTGAAATCGTTGAGCGCTCCAAATGTCAAATTACAAAAAAGTTTTATGATCTCATTCCTGATAAACGAATGCCTTTGGATAACGTTTCCTACATTTCCTCTTTCTGGATACCATAGAGACGTCGCGTCAGAAGTTGAAGCTAATAAGTGTAACGTCAAAACGCCGTAAAATACGAACCTCAACCATATGTTTATTTTGATTAACTTTAAAAATAACGTGCGTAAACTTTTATTGTACTATATAATAAGTTTATAACAATACATTGAGCCGATACTATTGCAGTCATTCGCAAAAAATAACGGTAAACTTTAGCTCACATGTCAATGGTATGATCGATTTAAATACATTTGCGTTATCTGTAATACGTCTACAAACATATAACGTACAAAGTAATATTTATCGAGATCCTCTATAGAGTACTTTCAAAGTTGATAGATAGTCGTCTACATTCAAATTGAATGTTTAAATTAATTTTGTTTTCTGTAATATAAAGAATAGATGGTGCTAGGATAAGGGTTATATATTTACATTTCTTAAAACCGTATTTTCTCAAATATATGTACATGTTACGTCAGGTCGATTTAAATATTAGCGTTGTGACATTTTTACTAGAAATCGATAAACTGTTATAACTTTTTTATGCGTTGGAGATTTGCAATAAAATTACCTCATGTTTTTCTTTATAAAAACACTATTATGTGATTAAAATAAAATTGATATACGTTTAAAAGGAAACATTTTATTTGATGAGAAACTTAGTAGTGTAATAAACAATACACGTTTTTTACCATTTGTGACATTTTTACTTGAAATCATATTTCCATTAAAACTTTTTAATTTTAATTCCTTTTTCCATTTTACAAAAATACTCATAAATAACAAGAAAACACGTTTTTTAAAATGTACATATAGTTTTGTTTTGTTGAAAAATAAGTTTGTGAAATGACTTTAATACTTAGCCATGGTTTTCTTCATTCCCTTTTTCCAAAAACTCTGATAGTTTTATATAGTATTAAATTATACTTTTCTATCTTTACTTTTGTTGCCGCAATTTGTTTTTTGGACGCCATTTCCGTCTGTGTTAGTGTCAATGCCATACGTGTTCTCAAAACGACTAGGCTCCGTTTTCACCCTAAAATATTTTATTAACTCGTACCAGTTGCTAATTTCTGTTAAACATCTCACCGTGTTTTTCTGTTTACGCAAAAGCGTTAACGATTTCCCTGGCGTACATGTTACACGATGATCAAATAAAAATATTACAATTACAAAGAAAATGAAATTATTTTCAATTTGGTATAAAATAAATTATACAATATGATTATTCAACAACATGAACAGTTTTTTATTCCCCGCATTACCCTGAAATCGGCGTAAGCCTCAACTTCTGACGCGACGTCAGAATGGTTTCTCACCCAGGAAACACTTAAATGAGATACAACAATGATCGAGACAATTCATAAACTCTGGCGAGTTGGATTACGAAAATTGAATGGCAAATTAAGGTTATGGCAGGACTTTTAACGGGTGTCGTATACGATAAATATTTCAAGATGAGTGTGGCTACCAAACATTGTAAAGTGGATGTTGAAATAATGATTTATTGTTCAGTTTGCTTCTAATAGCTATGATATTTTGTATAATAGTAGGAGAGATATTCTTCAAAATGATGACAACACTGACTATATTACAATTTGTGTCACTATTACAATATACAACAAATAAGTATGACGCCAGGATTTCGCAAATACAACTATTATATATACTAAGATATAAATAGACTTTGCCATGCTAACATGACAGGTATAATTCATCAAAATGGTGGAGTCTGTCCTTCAGACTTAATTTGATTTGTGCGTGATTCGACATTCTTCACACATGTATAAAAAAACAGAAAAAAATGAATTTAATCCTAGGGTGTTGTTTGTGTAAATAACGATGAATTCAAATTGTATGGACATTCAATATGATTATGTTCAGTTTATTTTGATGGATATTACTAAAGAGCATGTAACAATGTATTGCAATACAATCAGATAAATATTAAAATAAAAAAAACATTTCCCTTAATTAACTGGCACCATTCTTGGAACTACCAAAACTCTTGTCTCCCTTGACCCATGAAATACTGTGACTGAATTAGATTGACAATGCCATATAATCACATTATACTGACACTAGGTCGACCCGACTAGAACTTTCCTCTAAATGCTGAGCGCCAAGTGAGGAAGCTTCTACTATAATTTTTTAAGTCTTTGGTATAACTCGGTATTTAACCAACGAAATTCTGCCTGTTGTTTTTTTCTAAACTATTGAATATAAACTAAATGAAAACAAAATGTTCATAATCACCCGTAAATTTCTGCAGAGTGTCCGTTCTTCATAGCAGTTTACTAATTCTGTTTCGTGCGGTAAGGGGAATTCGGTCTTCTTCACGTTTTTTTACTTTCTTCGTCAGTAACAGCGTAGACTTTTTTTCATATCTATCATTCTCCAGCACGAAAGAGTTTACAATGTGGCTTAACATCTGAGGACATAGTGGCCGACATTACATAATTACATAGTTCCTTCTCTTTTAACGAAAGCCGTGAAAATCATGAATGCCAGTATACGCATGACGAGTTTTATCGATGTAGTCCAAACCGGATAGAAAATCTCGTGCCCGTGTTTATGAAATACAGACACGTGCACTCGTTGTCTATCCCATACATACATGTATATTTACCTCTGTCACCTGGATTAAATATATCACGACATTGCATGGCACGTGTTATTCATGTATGCACGGGATTCGTACAATCCATGTCGGGCACAATTGCGATGAAATTTTTCTTAATAATATTATAAACAGTAGAACGGCAGTAATAACATTTATTTCATGAAAAACATATCTTTGAACACATTGAAAAATATCTGACATAGTATTCATATATCTCTTGTCCTTACAACTTAGGCAAATCACGTTCGAAGTCACCCTGGGTAGAACTAGAACGGAAAATGTGTCTTGCTCAGGGACACCACATATGGCCATATGGGGGAGGATCGAACCAACGACCCTCCGATCATGGATGCAAGCACTTATAAAGATATCGTTAAAACATTGTGGTGGTACGTTTGTTTGTATATTTTTTTTTTATAAAATAAGATTAATTTGTCTTTAAAAATTTTATAACCATACCGATAAAAGTGAAGGAATAAAAGAAACAATATTGTACCATTTTTGTCACAGTTAAAAGCAAAAAAAAACAAGGAAACATTAAGATCATTTACTGGAGCCCCTTTCCTTGCCTCGCCAACCCCCATTGACGGAAATAGACTGAAAACCATGCATGCATTTTAATTTCATATTTGCACCGTGTTGATATGTTACGTTGGACTACAGAAAAAAGGGATTACTGATTGTCTGATTGATTGATTGATTGATTGATTGATTGATTGATTGATTGATTGATTGATTGATTGATTGATTGATTGATTGATTGATTGATTGATTGATTGATTGATTGATTGATTGATTGATTGATTGATTGATTGATTGAATATTTAGCGCCATTCATCTGCTATCGAGGGCTAACAGACGATCAGTTAACCTGACCACTGTTTCCGTGGATCCTGAAAGGTTAACCAGTACTCGAACACACCCCATCTCCGCAAGTAACTGAGAAGATAAAATGTCGCAAATTTTTTAACCCATCCCCTTCTGTTGTTTTCACTATTCAAAGTTAAATAATGTAAACATTTTACTCATGTAAATTGTTACTCTGTTATTTCTGTATTTTTCATATTAATATACAGTTGTTACTGGCAGACAGATACCTATATCAGGCAAGTTTTAGAGATGGGCTATGGGCTTGAATCCGCCTATGCATTCTTATTTAACATGTTTCAAAAATAAATATAGAAGCAAATGCCTTTCAGTTAACTATTCAAAAATCGAATTTTGTTCAATACTTAAATTCGATTGAGAGGGGTAACCCTTTTTTCACCATTCAAACATTTACAAAACCGGGTATGTTATTGTCTGCTGAAATTTCTCAAATATGTGGCTAGAAATCAATACAAGAGGTACGGTGTGTACATTGGCGGAAACCGGGCTAAATAAGTTATCCACTATTTCCTACATTAGAATCAATCGGGTTCTGGTGTATTTTTTATTATTTTAAGTTTTTTTCTATTGGATTTATTTGTTAAAATAACAAAACATCGATTAAAAAAGTCTGAATACCCTACTGGCAACTGGTCGGTAGTTGGTTATTCGAGTACCCAACTACCAACTGAGAGCTACCTACTAATTTTGCACTCATGACCTTTTCGCATTAAACATTTTCTTTGGATAAACAATAATACTCTAATGTGCAATATAAAATTTAGGTAAATTGACAACTGTAAAAGCAATAAGTTGGCATTTGAGTGAATGGCGGTTATAACTACAAAGCTTTGACATGCATTTTACCAGCATGGGAGTAACAATTGTCATTTGAGTGAAGGCAATTTAAAATGTCCTACCTGAAACGTGCAGTTTACGCACATGGACGTTGTCATTTAAGTGACAAAGATTTGAGATAAGTAAGTTGAAATATGCAATTAAGCAATCTTAGTTACAGTGGATATCACCTGCCATTATACGTACACATGTCGCTATAGTTGGCTTATATCTGAACTGCAATGGCAATGGGAAAATATATTTGAAATTTTAAATAACTTATAAGAGCTTGTGTTGGTTTTAATCAAAGTCAAATCAAGTCAAGTTATCAATATTTAAAATAATTTATTTTAATTGACAAAAGCATAAACACGAAAACATACACAATCAACACCAGTATAACACAGCACTTAGTTCACAATACATAATTCTTAGGGGCTAGTTGCGTTAGCCAAAGAACAATACACACCGTTTTAATTATAAGCGAGACAGGTACACGAGTCGATATATTCAAAGAACATTTGTCCGAAAAACGGTTACTTTAATATACTCCAAAATGACGTGTATTTCATCTTATACATAGCCTTCTTAAAAAAAAGTTGCCTTGGTAGTAAAACAATTTATAACAATAGTTTGTCTTTAGCACTAATAAGTCCAATAAGGTCAAATTTTATCCGTTTTACCAATAACAACTTCTTTGCCGACTTGCACTATAAATGCTTGGTTCGTTGTTTACCATTATCAAAACATGGCCAGTCGTAATGTACGTTGTTCATTTAAAATCTGCCTCTACCGTCGGTGACGCACGTCCATGAAGTTCCACGTGACCGTTACAGCTGCTGTGATTGGCCACCATGCGAACGAGGCTATAACCGATGTAGCAGAAGAGCCAATGATCGAAGCGGAGAGTTGAAGGGTCGTTGTCAGGTTGTACGGGACATCTATGTTGCAGTATGAAAAGTTGCAGCATGAAACACAATCCTAAAAACGAATAGAAAAGTTTTTATTAGAATCCTTGAACAAAATTATCTTAAATGTGCTATGGGAAATGTTCAAACCAAGGCCCAGTCATGGTTCTGCCCACGAAATGGACTACAGAGCAAGTCACAAAAAACTCTGTGATTAATTCGAAATCAAGCTAGGAATTGATTGATAAAATAAAGTACAATATATGTTAATCATTTAGTTTTGAACGAGGTTTAAAGTCTTTTTTAACAAATTTGAGGTTACACATTGCACCAACAGTTTTATTGGTCGATGAAAACCTCAGAATGACTCTGAAAAAGAACCACTGTCATTCGGCAAGTAACTGACAAACTTTATCTCACAATGTGGTATTTAAGCATTTATACGTCCTTGGCGGTGGGAGGTAAGTGAACACGAGACGCCTTAGACCACTCGGCCATGTTGGACCCTATAACCAATCAGATAGTATAATTGATAAGTTTCGGAAAATGTATATTTGTATACGTACGATCTCATCCTTGTTGTCGGTGTCGGTACAGCCTATACTGTCAATAGAGCACTGTTCAGGCAAGGCACACATCTTGTCTACCTCCACGCTCTCCCCCGTATGTCGGTTGATACGATGTACAGTCTTACAAACAGTGTGATCTGAAGAAAAAATACAAAATTTAAATGAAATTTTACGAATGTTTTATTTACATATATACTATTAAAATGTTAGAAATTGAAATGTGTCTGATTAAATTCTTTAAGATATATAAATTTGAAATAATAAGTCATGTCTAATTTCCCCATATGCTCGTATGGTAACAGAAAGTTTAAGCAGAGACGTAAAAACATTATATATTTATTTCTTAATTTAATCACATAAATGTCATCGATAAAAAGGAATGCGAACACTAATATTCTTTTAAACACTTATTATTAACAGAACTGAATTAATCATAGTAAAACTAAAATATTCCCAGCAAACCAACTCCACAAGAAAATTGTTTGAAAAACACATAATAGTGCCACTTATAATAGTTAACAAAAACGATGATGTTACGTATTGTATATGACATTCGTTATATCGGTGGAGGCTGACCTCCGTGCGACCAACCTCGTTCCAAAAGTATCAGGCAAACTTATGCACATAATATTTTCAGACCATGATGGGCTCGAGCCCACGATCTCATCGGAGAGAGATAACGTGATGGTGTTGAGACAGCATCTTAGACCCCTCGGCAATGGATGACCCTTCGTACACCATCAAATATTGAATTACTAAAATCGGCCCAATGCATTTTAAACTTCTTTTTAACAGTTACAACAATCTAAAACTAAGCTAATACATACTGAGTGGACAGTAGATGTCGGGAGCCCATCTGTTACATGCACGGTTATTCTCCTTGTTTGGGCACGTGTAGCAGGTCAACTCTGGAAATGAAGCAGAAATGAAAGTCACTTATATCGGAGAAAATAAACATTAAGTCACTGCTTATATTTACAGAGAATACTAGATGTGTATCTTCTCTACAGACGATGCTAGGCGATGCTATATAAATGAAACAAGGTATTTCCGAGCCAAACATAATACCCGGAACAACATGTAACTGTGATGCTTTAGATAATGATAATGATAATGATAATGATAATGATAATGATAATGATAATGATAATGATAATGATAATGATAATGATAATGATAATGATAATGATAATGATAATGATAACGATAATACAATGTGTCTTTATAACAAGAAAATTCATTTGAACAATGTAATCGCGACAAAATATTGGACAATACTTTTAATGGGTCTCGCTATTATAGGCATAATATACACATGATTATTTCTTGTCGGTATCTTTTATTAATTATGAAGCTCGTGGCGCTTCTTGTCGCTAAATCAGTGAGACCGTTTAAGTAATCGGAATGAATGTTTACCGATTTTATAAACTAAAATGTATCAGTTCAAGTATCTATACTGTAGTGGAGTATATTTATATATATAACTAGCTATCACGGATGCTTAAAAGCAATATTTTCACAATATATTTTTTTTTATTATTATTTTATGCAAGACCATAGATATATATCACTGTCATGTATATTGTATACGTGCATGTTCGCCTTATCTATCATGCAATGAATAATACTTAAGACAATAATAACTCGGTAACTTACCATTTTCATTCTTGTACTCAACTCTGATAGTATAACCAGCAGTCTGTCTTACAATAGACGCAGCTGTTACCATGGATACCAGCGACACGATGAACGTCATCTTCGTCTGAAATATAAATGTAAGTATGGAGAGTGTTAGTATTCACAAGTTAAGCAGCTGCAATATTTCCCCGATGTTGAGAGTGGTAGATGAAACATTAATTGTTCCAAGGAATTATATATAGACAAGTCCTTGATTGTTCAGAAGTAAAGAAGAAGAACTTGAATTATGTCTTCAAATTCTAAACTTTATACATATATACAAATTTCGACAACACGTTGTTGAGACATTAAAATATAATACAAATAGCAAAGTTCAACGTAAACCACTAAAGTTGAGAGAAACAAGCAGATATTTAAAAAGCTGCCTACGCGAAAACTACAGAATGACGTTTTAAATGTCACGGTATACAAAATTCCGACCTTGATTGTTTTTTTAGAAATTTTAAAGACACGCCGTTTTACAATTACGTTAGTCTTGATTAATGAATTCCCTTAGTTTAAATTCAACTGACGCATATTTCTATTATACCTATTATGTGCAGATATTTACACGGCCTACGCGTGCGTTAATAATTTGCTTCTCTCCTTGTTAAGTTTCTGTTAGTCTATTTACTATTTAGCTTTGTGTTAAAATGGAACATTTCCATATGCTGTTTATTAAAAAAAATATGGGCTTGTTACCATAATAAGAACTTTACTTACATGTAGAATTATTAAAAGTTGTATATCCAGACTAAAATATATCAACTTCGAATTTCAAATAAGTGTAAATCTCCGTATCACAGAACGAACAAGAAATGGTTTCTGAACCCAGCAGCATGAGACCTCCGTTTTTACCAGGTTCTTTGTAATCAGTACTTACAATCATCGCGAAAAGTAACACTTTTTCGCCCAATTAACTAATTATGGACAATATCGGCAACAACAAACAAGATGCGACAAACGAATTAATGATTAAAATGAAAAGTATTTGTCACGTGATTGCTAATAACTGCTCAATTCTTCCAGGTGATATCCAAAATATTTGACAGATAATATTGTTAACAAGATTGTTTGTTTGTCTCACCTGACGTTAATTGTTCGAGTGGCCGGTATTTGCGTCTATGTATGGAAAGCTGATGTGATTACCGCATAGATGAAAAGATGTTATTTGGAATTTATACGAGCCATTATTCATTAATTAATATTTTATGAGATGATTTAACAGATAAGCACCTACGTGAAAGGGGTAATATTTCACAAGATTGCAGCATAATTGTCAATGTAATTAACAATGTAAATATAATGTTCTTGTCAACAGAAATCACACAGTGTATAACGAATCGTCCGTATGTTTTCATTTCACTAAATCTCTTGTTTTTCAATAACACTTTTTATGTATTATATTACCAGATACAAATGTAACGTACGTGTTTTATTTTCGATATAAAATGATCATTATCATATTTAAATAAGTTCAGTGAAAACCGACCTGTTTAGAATGTTTTGCAGAGAGATGTTGCCGTTATGAAGGTCTGACGTGAACATTTTATATGAACATTTATAAATAAAGATTTCATATGAGGATTTATGAATGAATATTTCATATGGTCATTTAAGAATGAACATTTCATATGACCATTAATTAATGAACATTTCACATTACCATTTATTAACGAACATTTCACATTACCATTTATTAACGAACATTTTCATTTGACCATTTATGAATGAACATTTCATGACACTTTATTAACGAAAATGTTCATATGAACATTTATAAATGAGCATTAATTAATGAACATTTGATATGACCATTTAAGAATGAACATTTGATATGACCATTTAAGAATGAACATTTGATATGATTATTTATGAATGAACATTTAATATGGCCATTTAAGAATGAACATTTCATATGACCATTTAAGAATGAACATTTGATATGATTATTTATGAATGAACATTTAATATGGCCATTTAAGAATGAACATTTCATATGACCATTTAAGAATGAACATTTGATATGATTATTTATGAATGAACATTTAATATGACCATATAAGAATGGATATTTCATATGAGCATTTATTAATGAACATTTCACATTACCATTTATTAATGAACATTTCATATGACCATTTATTAATGAACATTTCACATTACCATTTATTAATGAACATTTCACATTACCATTAATTAATAAACATTTCATATTAACTTTTATCAATGAACATTTCAAATCATCATCATCATCATCATCATCATAATCATCATCATCATCATCATCATCATCATCATCATCATCATCATCATCATCATCATCATCATCATCATCATCATCATCATCATCATCATCATCATCATCATCATCATCATCATTATCATCATCATCATCTCTAGTATTACAGTTAGCCATGAAAACTTGCGTTTTCAATAATGTGTAGGTAGACGTCGGTTATTTGCAAGCCTGTGACTTTTTTTATCCGCTTAGCACTTTTTGTTCGCAACGCTTTTTATTCACAGGAAAACACAGAAATACGTTGACTTTCGTCACGATGCGAACAGAAGTCTTTATTGTCCTAAATTTTCTGCAGACAAAAGTTGTCATGGTGACAAAATTTGAAGTATTTCTATTTTTTCTGCGGACAAATGCATCAAGCGAACAAAAAGCGCCTGCACATACGCTGTTTTGTGTTTGTATCAGCCAACGGAAACAGATGTTTTTTTGCCTTATCAAATATGAAATTAAATACCTCAGTATAAAAAAAAACAAATCTTAAGAAATATCATTTTATATTTTGAAGCATATTCACAGATACAGGCAAAGTTAACATGACTTCACTTGTTAAAATTACAATCTTCGAATCCCCCAAAATCTCTGCGGTGATTTATATACATGTACTACATTGGGTTTCATTGTCATTCGTCTCTCACTGCTGATTCTAAGCGAAAAGTTAACCGTTTCTTGCGGAGATGATTGTGCTCGAGTATTGGTTAACATTTTAAGATACCAGGAAAGAGTGGTTTGGTTAACTGATCGTCTATTTGCACTCGATGGCACAAAATGACGCTTATATTCAAATAAACACACTAGTTATATATAAAAATAACAAGTACTAATATATTCATATAGTAATACATTCATAATGCAATGATTCGTTTGATGCGGAAACGTAAGTAAAATAGATTTTAACATTGACGTTAGTCTCTTAAAGAGCACAAGGTGGTAGCGCAGTTACCGCTTCTCTAAAGGTCGCGGGTTTGATCGTCTTAATAGCCATACAGATTACCAGATCTCGTCTGATCTTTCAACATCAAAAAAATGGGCAACAACATAACTAATTATGTGTCTTGGAAACTTATATGTTTTAATTTCATTGCTGTTTCGAAAAACACTTAAACTGTATTCCCATCATATATTTTTAGATATTGAATTTAACTTTGATAGAACTTAACGTTTTGGAAAGGAATTAATCTGCGAAAGGATGATTTGAACAAAAATGCTTGGGAGTCTATTTAACCGGAAGTAATAACAGCTACCACGTGACTGCCCATTTGTGTATTTCTGCAAATGAAACATATTACAAACTATAGTAATGTTATTCAAAGGGACTGGTAGAGGGGTGCTCACCCGTACGTTCAGTAACGATATACATGGATCGTGGCTTTTCACTGCTAACCATAGTGGGTATTGTTTCAAGCTCATATTATGAATGTGTAACAGTTTGCTCCAAACTTCAGAAAAGCAAGACATGATGTTCTAGTAATTGACTACCATGATGTCTAAAATTCACTACCTGTCCTGGAGATAGTCAGCAATGAGAATATGGTTTTGGAATCAAGGTCCGTGCAAGTGAAAAAACGACGGTTTTGTACATGTAACAACAGACACGCTATTTTAAATGCTATAGACAAATAAGTTGCCACTAAAGAGCAGTAGTAAATATAACTAGAGGTAGAATATGCGCGATTTTGCTACTATAAATTGGTACGTCGAAAAGGCTGAATATGGCCATGTTAACGACGTCACATATAAATATATGTTTTATTTACCCGTGAAAAAAATACATATTAACATTGGAAATTACTTCTAGTTTCATAATATACTGATTATATCTCTGATTTCGAAAATAATTTAAAAGGTATATTCCTCCTTAACATTTATGAATGGACATTTCAAAAGACCATTTATGAATGAACATTTCGCATTAACATTTATGAATGAACATTTCACATTAACATTCATGATGAATGAACATTTCACATTAACATTCATGAATGAACATTTCACATTAAAATTCATGAATGAAAATGTCACATTAACATTCATGAATGAACATTTCACATTAACATTCATGAATGAACATTTCACATTAACATTCATGAATGAACATTTCACATGAACATTTATGAATTAACATCTCATACATTGTAGTTATTAAAATACTAGTTTCATTTCATCATTTGTTAATTATGTTTCACTATGAATTACACATAAAACAGGTTTTCGAAAATTCTCATGGTGAGCTTTGCCAAACTTTAAAGGAATTCAGTAACCTTTTTCATAATTTTAAAAAAAAAACTAACTAGGCAATATTGAAGTAATTATATACTATGAACCTGTGTAAGCGGTTACCTCTATTAAGCAGCCTCCTGTCTTAAGCAACCATATTTTCTCATTCCAATGTCTATGTTTTCATAGTAAATTTACCTGTATTAAGCAACAACCTGTCTTAAAAGGTCACTTTTGCTCCTTACCTTGACTGGCTGCTTAAGACAGGTTTGACTGTACATGTCATTAATGTCCCTATATATTTCCATTGAATACACACTCCTTGTATATACACGTGTGTCTGTAGCTTACATCGTTCCGTCATAGTAAAGACTGCATTACCTTGCAGAAAGACCAACCGGGAGAATTTGTGGCATAAGAGATGACATATTTCTGATTAATTCGGAAAATTCTGCCATTAATTTTGATACTGTGTCTGGGTCATGGTTTATTATCTCGCAGGCATGTACAAGTGTCTCGTGCGCACGACTAACTAGCTCGTGCGCACGACTTTATCGCCCAATCTCATTGATAAATTGGAGTCACAACAAAAGAATGGCCGCTATAACATGTATTGATATATCAAGATTTTGTTAAGCGAACACAATATAAAACTCCATCTGTGGGGTCCTTATAAAAGGCGTGGTCTATACAGGACCCAACGTATCGCTATATGTAAGCTTACGTTTTCGTATGTACCAAACATCCACAAGTCAGTCTGAGAAGAAAATATATACAATAGTAAAAATCTTGATTTAGTATATATATGTATATATGTATTAGCAAAAGGGTCGTTCCACAATGTCTAACAATTTTGATTAAGACCCTTCCCGACAAAGTAACTATATACACATATTGATCAAGATGAAATACAACACAATTTACATATTTGAAGTAATTAAATAAATAAGAATTATTTGATGAACTTAACGACAAAGTAAAAACAATATTAACATCAATGAATTTCAAGAAGATGGGATACAATCAACGGGAGAGTCAACAATTAGGCTATGCACAAAACAAAATGCACGTTAATTTTCCAAAAAAAAATTGTGTGTCCTTATTGACATTCTGAAAATGATAGAATAAAATGACATTATTTTGTTCTGTGAGCGTGTCTTTGCCAAATAAAAGCACATTAACAGTGATAGGATGAAATGCACGTCAGGCACGAAGTAAAAGAAGTTCATTTCAATAAGGCCGGGCCCTATTAGCTCAGCCGGTTACGCGTCTGACTATCAATCAAGGGGTCGTGAGTTCGAATCCCCGTCAACAGTTTATATGATGATTGATATACGACATTGTGTCTCATTATCATTGTCTCTCACCGTTGATTCATAGCGGAAGAGTTACAAGTTACTTGCATTATTAGTATTCCACAAAGATATATACACGATGGAATAAATGAATTTTTAAATATTTGCGTTCTCGTGTTGATTTTCTTAAATTTTAAGAATTTGTTATGCCAACGGTTTCTGGGAAAATATCAGATATGTAGTCGCATATAAGACCCTTATTGGATTTAAAAGCAATTACTTGTTTTTTTTTTTTTATCGAATCAGGTGTCTTTCCTTCATAACATGTTTGGAAATGTATCATAAGACAATATGTAGATACTTCCGAGCAGTTGTCATTGATTGCTTAAGATTGAGCGATGGTGAGAATCTTCATCGTTTTAGTTTTTATCCCTCATCGCTTGGCATTGTTTCGCCGATTTGGTCCCTTAGCAAGGAATATCCTCTTTTATTAAAAAAATGTAGGAGCACTATAAAATATTAAGTTTTACATACTCTCAAGCTTACCGTCAAAAATGCGGACTTAGTACAAATGATCTGTTTTTCCATTTAGTGTTTGACCGGCAGTTAATGAAACTACCAGACACATGCTTTGGAATAATATTCATTCAGTATTTGGATTCGAGTGTATTTACGAGTCATATCTACCGATATACAATCCCAAATAACTCATCCTTGTTATGGGTTAAACAAAATACTTCAGCTGAAAACTGAGCAAGACTTATGTCAGAAAATAGTCGTATATTCATTTCACAGTATGCTTATGAATTAATTTTCTAACGAGCGAGATATCATCAGTGAATACATATTAAGTATTATATATTCATACTGATGTAACGTTCATGTAATATTTGCAGATATGGTTAAAACTCTTTTCAGTTTATTCCCTGTTTACTTGGTGAAAAGGTCGTACAAGAAATAACCATTGTAACATGCCTGTGTTTATTTACTTTATTTTGTATAGTGATTAAACATAACTTTAAGTTGACGCTAAAACTGTGGATGTATGTATTCATGTTTGTGTTCATATTCCTGTGTCTGTAAAGGAGTGAGTATATGTGAATGTTTCCTTTTTAGTCTGTATGCGTGTCAGCTTGTACCTCATCACGCATTTGTTCGTGTATGTCTGTAATTGCGTATATCTGCGAGTGTTAGTGCAGTGGTGTAGCGTTTTGGAATTCAAATGTTAAGTGTCCTGTATGCTTTACTCTATTTAATATTGATATACTTTTGTATGGGTTTTTTTTTTTGCTACTCATGTTCATGTTTAATATGTTCTTTATGTAATAACATATATGTCACTCTCCGCTAATGGAGGAAATAAAGAATATATATGTCTTTTTTTTTCAAGACTATATTTCTCGTATTGTGTACAATTAACTCAAACAACATAGGCATAATCAAGAATTGGCCGAACTTTGATTCAAAGAAAATTTAAATTTACGCACCATTCCTTATATTTTAGATGCAGAGGATGAAATAGATTTAACACGTTCATGCCATTTCCCGCCATGATTAAGTGTTAAGCCTAAATCTCGACAAATAATCAAAATTCTGTGATGGTTGGATTGCTTACGTTTGTAAAGGTATAATGATTAAGCAGACACATGTCAAATTGTGCACACCTCAAACCAAGAATCAGGCCATTTGATTGATTACCGTATGATGTAAACTCAAAATGTCACATGTTTGGGCTAACAGTTATAAAAGGAAGATATCAGAATGGACCCTGTTGGGGTTGATACAAAACTTTCTGTTTTGGAACAGGGAGTAAGAACATTCTTTCGCAGAATGTTCAAGCGAAAAGGAACTGCTTAATAGTGACTTTCACTTATAATCATTATTTGTAATATATTTTAGAATCATATAATAAAACGCATTAAAATATGACATCAATAAGTTTTACGTTAGTTTAACAAAATATTTAAATAACAAACACGTTATTTCGATAAAAAGCTGATGAAACAAATACTGAAGGATAATAACCTATTTAATTATATTTTATTTTGATGACATTATATTATCTATGAAAAAACACAGTCCTTTGGCAAGTAACTGGTAAAACATTTTATATCAAGTAAGGTTCCCACGAGTTCAGTTTCTTCGGAGAGAGAGAGGTGGGGTTTGAGGGGGGGGGGGGGGGGGTGGGGGGTCGGTTCAGATAAAGTCAAGTATAATATATTTAATGTTTTAGTTTTGATTGACAAGATAATATACATGAAAAAATACACAAAACAAAACAAATATAACACAGCACTTAATTCACAATACCAAGAAACTAGAGAAGAAGTATCTCTAATTCCATGACATTACCAATGGGGTGGGGGAGGGGCAATGGTATACGCCAACGATACTTATTATTTACGTCCGAATTCTCCACCTACTCATACCTGTAATTTCCTCTGATAACATATATCTGCGAGTCTTTATATTCAAATAAAATATGTCTGAAAACGGGTTACTCTAGTACATCCCAATACTAAAGTAAAAAAATAAGTACTGGTAATAAAGCAATATAAAGCAATAGTTCGTGTTTAGCACTAAGTTCGATATGATAGAAATTATAAAATTCCAGTTGTTTTATCAATAAAACTCTTCGCCAAATTGATAAGTAAATTTGCACTATAAATGGCTGGCTCGTTGTTGATTGTTAAAACATGGTCACAACATATGTAGTTCGTAAAGTTTGCCTCTACCGCTGGTAACTAACGTCCATGAAGTACCACGTGACCGTTACAGCTGCTGTGATTGGCCACAATGTGGACGAGGCTAATACCGATGCAGCAGAAGAGCCAATTATGGAAGCGGAGAGTTGAAGGGTCGTCGTCAGGTTGTACGGGACATCTATGTTGCAGTATGAAAAGTTGCAGCATGAAATACAATCCTGAAAACAAGTAGAAACGTTTTTATTAGAATCCCTGAACATAATCATTTTTAATGTGCTATGGGAAATGGGCATCAATGTTTAATTTTCTACTCAGGTGTTAGTTTTATAGTAGATCTATCGTCAATTCACAGTTACGTGTTTACAAAGTTATTTTATGTACAAAGGTAACGGGTGCATTTATATGGGCAAAGATACTTAATGATGTACAATAAAGGGTACGATTTCAGGGATTTGGTCCCTCAACGGTAGCCCTCATCCCATCCCACCCATACACTGACACGCGCCATGTTTTTATATTATTTCCACAAAAAAACACACAGAAACGATATTTCTTAATTATTAAAAAAGTGCCCATTTCTGTCTAAATTGATTTAGAAATGATCTTGAAAAAAGAAAAGAGAAATGTGAAGAACTAACGTTAGCATCATTGTTAAAACAATACTAGTATGAGTTTATGATTAATAAGCGATGACCTTGCTTATAAATAGTTTGATAGCAGAATATTTTGTACTTAGCTAGCAACATTTTTTTCTACAAGAATGGCGGCACGTCCAATGCGTTATTTTATTGACATATTGTTTTATCAGTTGAAGCCTAAAACCATGGAGGAGCGGTTTCCATTTCGGCATTTTTCAAAGAATTTCTCATGTTTAGCATTACTGATGTGTTGGTTTAATCACTTCGAATGCATAACCAGTTAGACGAGGTTTGACAATGTATACATATATAAGCTAGCTTTCATAGCACTAACTGTATTGGAAGTCAAACAACGAAATACGGGTTTAGTACTTTAATAATGGCGGCGCAGATTAACTTTCGAACATGCGTCTGCAAAAATCCCTCTTTCCTTGGGATGGGACGAGATATGGCAAGGAACTGCGGGAAGCCACTGGCTGTGTAGTTGTGGCTAAGTCTTTAAGGTTAAAGAGGGGAGGAGTGTAGCGAATGTACATAGGTCACTTACAACAGCCTCGCTGTCAAGCTAGCTTTTATAGCGACATGGTTGAAGTGTACTGACTGTATTGGAAGTTAAGCAACAGAATACGGGATTAGTACTTGGATGGGTGACCGTTGTCACTTTACATGTATACGTACGATCTCGTCCTTGTTGTCGGTGTCGGTACAGCCTATACTGTCAATAGAGCACTGTTCAGGCAGGGCACACATCTTGTCTACCTCCACGCTCTCTCCCGTATGTCGGTTGATACGATGTACAGTCTTACAAACAGTGTGATCTGTTGAAGAGAAACACGTAAATTTAAAATATTATCTATAAAATATTTTCTACATGTGCTGCGAATATTTAAATTGTTACCCTATGCAAGAAAACAAGCTAAGTACATGGCTATACACGTTATCAGAAATATGTCACTAGTGACGTATACAAACATCACATGTCTGTCTTTATAAGCTATAGTTTAAAGAATAGTATATATATATATATATATATATGAGGACCTCATGGAAGATTGAATTTATTCAAATGTGTTCTCCAATTAATAAAACATGAATGTTGAATTCAAGCTATATAAATAGATATATGCACACATAGATAAGCATGTTTAGGTTTTGTTCCAATGATCAAAGCTTGATCGCAATAAAGACTAAAACTTCGTTTTGTAATTAAATATAATTATGTATAAATATTTGAAATCATAATCTTCAGTGAAGAACAGTATAATATTTAACAAAATCATAATATAAAAAACACATATATGAGAGGTGTTCGTCACGACATTCATACACAAGTCTAGTTTTTGAGTATTAATAAACATTTAAAATATTTACTTAAATTACTGAGTTGTTTTTGTGTTGTTGTTTTTTTGTTGTTGTTTTTTGTTTGAGAATGATGGTCATTGATGGATTCAATATGTATTAATTAATTGGTTATCTTGTATTGACAATAAACTATAAGTAAGTTAGTGTATACCCAGTTGATGCATTAATACTGAAATTCACGTATACATACTGAGTGGACAGAAAATGTCGGGAGCCCATCTGTTACACGCACGGTTGTTCTCCTTGTTTGGGCACGTGTAGCACGTCAACTCTGGAAATAAAATATTGCATACAGCTACTTTAACACCAGAACGTGAAATAAAGCCATTGTCCATTCATAACCATAAACCAACTCGGAAATGGCCTGTATACAGTTATATTCTTTTTCATATTGACATTTTAAGCTCGTTGCCAACTTTTTCAGCTAATCAATAATAACCTATTGACTTTATCTCAATTTGAGTATGATTTTACACATGCATAAAAATTTCGGTCAATATTTTTTTTCTGGTGCATATTACATTTTGTACACCAGTCCGCATCGTGCCCGAACGTTTCATATTATGTTTGTTCAAAACCGCCATATGCTTCTGCATAGACTATTCAAAAATACTAAATCGGTAAATCTGTTTTCTAAATTAAAACTTGAGCACAATTATGCATTTATTGTGATGTCAATATCGCTCACGGAACTTTGTGAACATTTAGGAACATGCCACTGTAACTTGGTGTAATATTATTATACATGTACGTTTTTTCTTCAAACACCTCAGCACAAACATAGGACACCCATCAAAATTATATATTTCATTTAAAAATACAATTTTGGCACATTTTTTAATAGTTTTATGCAGAATTATAAGTCATATGCTTTCCTTTCCTACCTTATTAAATGCATAAATGTGATTACTTTTTATTTGCATTTTAGTTATGTATATAAAGTTTGAAAATTCAAACATACCATTGTCATTCTTGTATTCCACTCTGATTGTGAAGCCAGCAGTCTGACACACAATGGACGCAGCTGTCACCATGGATACCAACAGCAAAACAAACCCCATATCAGTCTGAAATATAATAAAATCTACATTAAATCAGTAAATATGGTAATTAGTGTTTGTACGCCAAGCTTGTGTATCATAAACACCATCTCTATACATATATATTTATAGTTTCAAAGCATATATTTGGTAGCCATTGAGTTGTTGGTCCCGGTTCGACTAAACATATTTTGATATGTTCCTCAACGATATTTTAAATGCTGAAACTTCACACTTACTGGTGGTGTTGCACGTTATACTTTACCATTAAGTACAGAGGTGTAATTACTGACTGTGGTGATTTAAATTTGAAGTATTAGTCAAATAATAATTAAAATAGAAACTGAAAAAAATATAGTTGAGAAAGTTTTCTGTTTGATCGTATTTTATTAATTACGAAAAGGAATTTTAGAAGAAAAACTTTTTTTTAAATTCCTTGATTACGATAAACCGATCCTTGAGCTTTGAACTACACAAATAAATTATCTTGATTTAGTGAGCACTGCTCGTTATTGATGTTAAAATTTTCGCCGCACTACAAAATTGCCCGAGGGATATACTCATTCATTTCCCACAGTAAGGGAGACACTCAGTGGCTATTAAATATTTCTAAATGCAAATATAATTGTCATGAACTATTTGTGTATTTACCGAACTGGCTATTTACCGAAACGTCCGGCACCCATTCAAAATACACTGTATACAATTCAAAAGTCAATATTTAATAATAGGTAATATTTTAATTACATTTAAATAAATAGTGTTGATATATGTATAAAAGCAACAGACAAATATTTATATTATCCATTAAATATAACCATGAATATATCCAAATTAGAAAATTTGTGTTTTGGAAATTTCCTCTTTTAAATTGCTGTGAATATAAACGGCACGATTTACATTGCTGACGAGTTCGTTATATCTAGCTTCCCTCCATTATTTATGTTAAAACATATTTCTCTAGATATCTACAATACAAAGTTGGTCAATGACGATTATTTCATGAATAGAGGCTTCACTGTAACACTATGTCAATTATTAATACCGTAACAAGATATGTACTTACCAGTAGTGTAATAAATATATCCAAACTAAAATAAACCAAACTCCGAATTTTCCAAAATAGTGTAAATCTCCGTATCTCAGAACGAACAAGAAATGGTTTCTGAACTCAGCAGCATGAGACCTCCGTTTTTACCAGGTTCTTTGTAATCAGTACTTACAATCATCGTGAAAAGTAACACTTTTTCGCCCAATTAACTAATTATGGAAAATTTCGGCAACAACAAACAAAATGCGACAAACGAATTAATGATTAAAATGAAAAGTATTTGTCACGTGATTGCTAATAACTGCTCAATTCTTCCAGGTGATATCTAAAATATTTGACAGATAATATTGTTAACAAGATTGTTTATTTGTCTCACCTGACGTTAATTGGTCGGGTGGCCGGTATTTGCGTCTATGTATGGAAAGCTGATGTGATTACCGCAGAGATGAAAAGATGTTATTTGGAATTTATACGAGCCATTATTCGTTAACTAATATTTTATGAGATGATTTAATTGATAAGCACCTATATGAAAGGGGTAATATTTCACAAGATTGCAACATAATTTTCCATGTGATTAACAATGTAAATATAATGTTTTTGTCAATACAAAATACGCACTGTTAACAACTCAGTTATAGAACAGAACAGAACATAACATTCTTTTATTTTGGCTTAAGCATTACAAAAGCTTTTCACCATAAATAACATATTCAAATACATAATCAAATACATAAGGCACATGCAAAAATGCATATCAATATTAAATACAAACATTTTAGAAAATATGGCAGTAATAGTAATAATTATGGTGGTAATAGTAATTATAGTGAGAGTGAAAAACATGGCTGTTTGACTTGTTATTTACATATGACTTATTATAATATAATCAAAAATATTAGCTAATTAGGTGTTTGCATTAAGCACCTGTTCTCGCATTTTAAATGCGTTGATACAATATGATGTATGTTTGTTTAAGACAGACTTTTTGTTTGACTGCAGAAGATTAATGAATTTGAACATACTAGGTTTATTGATATAATAGTTTGGAATATATTGCTTTCGCATATCATTATAATGAGAACAGATTAAAATAAAGTGATATTCATCTTCTATATCGTTTTTGTTACAAAGCACACATATCCTTTCATTTCTAACTATGTTCCTGTGACATCCAGTTTCTATGTACAAACAATGACGTGTCTATGTTTTTTGTTGTTCAGTTTTATCAAGTAGTCTGATATTTGGTAAGTATGTTTGATATTTCTGTACAAAGACAACGAAGTGTGGATTAAAATAGTTTCTTGCCAATGATTTATATGAATATCTCTTAATCTATTCCTTAACAAAGGTATGAACAAGTTTACAATAACTGATTCCGGATACATCCATATTTCTGCAAAGCCGCTTTGGCACAATAAAATTCGCACTTTCGAAGACCAGTTTTTTGCATTCTGGTTTGTTTCAATTTCTTGTCTCTGTACATTTTTAATTGTGTTTAAAACACAATTTCGGCTTTTTTTTCTTTATGTAAATTGAGCCAGTATTTTATTATTCGTATATACCTTTCAATATACAGTGGAAATCTACCCGTTTCTGAGTATAAAGATAAACTATTTGTAGACATTTTTACATTTAGTGTCCATTTACAGAATTTTCTATGCACCCTTTCCAGCTGCTCTGATTTATCAAAACCCCATATTTCGCAACCATAATTCAAGACAGATAGAACGTATGAGTCAAATAGGTTAAACATTATATTGATAGGTATTTCATATGTTTTTGTTACGCTAAGCAAGGTACTCATTGCCCGCAAGGCTTTACCAGATAGAGTGCTCGCGTTTTTAATAAATAACCCTCCACTTGACAATACTATACCTAGATAATTGAAACTATTGACTATTTCAATTTCTGACCCGGAATATGTCCATTTATCATTTTTACTTAACACCCCGCCCTTTCGAAATACAACGATCTTATTTTTAGATTATTAAGTGACGCTTGTAATCCCGTTTTTGTTTCTGAACATAACACTGCATCATCAGCAAACATCAAAAGATAAATAGATAGCTGATCAAGTGTTATTCCTATATCGGTGTTACCTTGAAGAGACAGTTCAATGTCATTTAAAAATAACGAGAAAAATATCGGCGAGGTTATCTCCCCTTGCAATAGCCCTACTTCTCAATCAAAAAAGTCTGACAAATTATTCAAGTGTTTAACACATAATTTGATGTCATTATACATAGACCTGAGTAGATTTAACAATTTACCATCTATACCAAGTTTGATTAATTTAAACCAAAGCCCGTTTCGGTACACCGAGCCAAAGGCTTTTTTAAAATCTACGAAGCAACAATACAATTTTTTCTTTGAATTGATATTCTTTTCGATAAAAGAGTTAAGTATAAAAATTGCATCTATTGTACTATAATTTGCTTTAAATCCAAACTGCACATCTGTTAAAATGTCGTTCTGTGTTGCCCATTTTTTAAGCCGTTCATTGATTATAACGGTAAACAGTTTGGCTAAACAGCTTATCAAAGTGATCCCACGGTAATTATTCGGATCGCTTATGCTCCCTTTCTTATACAATGGGATAATGATTCCTTTTGACCAATTTTTTGGAAAGTTATTTGTATTTAAAATATAATTAAATAAAATCTCCAGCGACTTCGCTGTTAGGTCGATTTTCTTTTTAAAGTACTCATAGAGCATATTATCCAGTGAGCTTGATTCATTCGTGCCAAGTCTCTTAGCCGCAGAAATTATTTCTTCACGATTAATGGGGTTGTCTAATTCAGAAAAAGTACTTGGATTTATAAAGCCATCAAAGTTATCTAAGAAATCCTCGCATTCGTTATCAGGATTTATAGTGACATCCGATGATAAGTTTTTAAAGTGGTCATAGAATTTACCCAATGGTATATCACTGATACTCTGTTGTTTACGTGTTTTAAACATGTTCCAGAATTCTTTTGACCGCTTACGTCAATTGCCTGTTCGCATCCGATTTATTTATATTATACAATAAAATATATTCCTTGTATAGTGATTGGCGAGTTTTACATTCATCATTAAACCACTTATTTTTGTTTTGATTTGACAAAAATTAATTACCCGAAGGTTAAACAGTATGCCTGAAATATTTATTTGCATTTTTGTCCATGAAGTCAGTGAGACTCGATACCAGTTCATCAGTACTACAGTTCTTATCTATTCCATCTAATAGCGAGTGTTCTAAATCATTTATACCTTGAGAAATGCCATTAATAAAATCGTTTTTAAATTCGGGTTTCCACTTGTAATAAATGTATTCTCTTGTATCACGTGATTCATATTGAGGCGTTATATCGAATGAAAATGTGATTGGGGCAAGATTGGAGAATTCGTTAAAATTATGAACACAAAAATCTGAAAGTGTGTCAAAGTTATTGTGGGCCGTTTACAGGTAGTCAACTAGGCTCTGTCCATTATGCGTTACGCAAGAAATTTTACCTAAACCTTTATACCGATGTAACCTGCCATTAACAATAACATAACATAACATAACATAACATATATTTTATTATAGTCTCACCTCTATCACATTACAATCATAAATGTATAAAACATTGACAAATATAAATAGTGAAGTTAAGAGAGGCTCTTTACAGAGCTATGAGAGACTAATTGTTATTTTTCTACAAGTATACATTTAAAATCCACAACATATATATATATATAAATGAAACAGAAACATTTTCTACATTCATTTAGACTAAAAAAGAAAAGAGCAGAAAAAAACAAAAACATAATAAGACATCATTTAGATTGACTATTAAAATTATATACAGTTTAAGTATATCTTTACACTTTATCAGATTTACAAATAAAAAAGTAGGATTTTATTCTAAAATATATAAATAATGGTTAAAAAATCAATTATTATGAATTTAAATCAATTATATAAAATAGTTTTTCTATGTTTTAAAATATCGAAGCAGATTTTGGCAGATAATCTTATTACTTTTTCATCTTTACAGCTTAGCATATAATGTAATTTTTCTTGAATTGTTAAACTTCTAAACTCAGTATTCTCCATGCTTATTTTATCTAAATAACTATTTCTAATATCCTCATATATTGGACAGGATAGTAATACATGTTCTTCATCTTCGATAGTATTTATACAGTGGAAACACTTTCTATCTCCAGCAGGTAATCGTTCATAACGGCCAGTTTCTATACGAATTGGAGCTACTCCGCATCGAAATTTTGAATAAGCACTGCGATGAGATCGAGGCATCAAACAATTAACATAACCTTCAACTTTATATTCAGTTTTAAAACATTTATATAGACGTAATTTATTTCTACCATTGCCTTGACGTGCATTTTCCTTATTAATGTCATTAATCCAATCACTTTTTAATTGTTCAGATTTAAATATAAACATTATGTCTTTTAAATAAGTTATGTGTCCACGGTTGAGTAATTGGTAATTAATATTTGCTTCCTCAAACATCGAGTGAACTCTAAAGTTCCAGTTTTTACAATTTTTGCCAGCATTTGTAGTTGACCATTGGTTAATTTTTGAATTAAGTCTATTTCCATCCATTAAAAACAATCTAGACCACTGGGTCACTGTAGTTCTCCACTGTTTCGCTAGTGATTGCTCCCAGCCTGTGTCACCGAGCACTCCGGCATTTGGCGTGTATCGCCCTACCCCGAGAAAGAATCTGGCTGCACGTAGCTGCACAGTTTTTATACAAGCATGTTGCTTACTTCCCCATATGGCAGCCCCGTAGTTGATTGTGCTCCACACCATGGTATCGTATAGTTTCGTGTATGTTCCAAATGGTAAGCCCCCAAACGATTTAAACTTAGAAATGACAAGACTTAGTGCTCTATTTGCTGATTTAGCCACATGTTTGGCCATCTCATCATAGTTTAAATGCTCTGTTAAAAACAGCCCTAAGTATTTATATCTATCAACTATTTGTAATAGTTTGTCGCCACAGTTGAACGCTTGCTCTGTTCTTGGTTTTGCGTTTGGCCGGAAGTGAATAACGTTGGATTTTTCTTCATTTATTGTCATTTTGTTGACCTCGCACCATATATTAAGTTCATCAAGCATTATTTGTAGATCGTTTTCAGATGAAGCCAGTATAATTAGATCGTCGGCGTACAGAAGAACAGACACTTTTTCATCGTTAACGTTAATACCTCTATTGAGAGCGTTTATCTTTTCAACAAGATCGTTGATATAAAGATTAAATAAAATAGTTGACAAATTACAGCCTTGTTTCAATCCACAGTTAACAGAGAACCAGTTTGTTTTCATCCCATTAATACGTACACAGCATCTTACACCGTCATATAAAGATTGTATTGCTGTAAACATACGGCCTGATAGCCCAAGATCCTTTAATTTTTTAAAAAGCAGTCTCCTGTTGATTGCGTCATATGCTTTCCTAAAGTCTATAAAGGCTGCGAATGTAGATACACGTTTTAATTTTCTGGTTTCAATAATTTGTGTTAAAGATAGTATGTGATCCGTTGTGCTACGTCCTTTTCTGAACCCGTTTTGTTCGTCATTTATAATTTCGTTTTCACGTTCCCAGCGTGTTAGACGTTCATTCAAAACATTACAATATAATTTGTAAATAGCCGGTGTTATATGGATACCGCGATATGACATCGGGTTGCGAGCATCAGATGTTGAGGATTTCGGGATAGGGTTGATTATTCCTTGCTTCCATATGTTCGGGATTTGTCCAAGTGTAAAACACTTGTTAAAAAGTGCGCACAATACGTTTCTTAAATTAGAATTTTTAAGTACTTCTGCTGGTACCTGATCGATTCCTTCTGATTTGTTTGCTTTCATACGCCTTGCTGCTGAAACAATTTCAGCTATTGAAATACTCTCATCGAAATATGGTGGATTATTTCTATTGATGTCAATCCTTTCATTTTCATTTTCTTCGTCTCTTTCTTCGTCACATTGAGGATTTAGTAAAGTTTCAAAATCTGATTTCCACCTTTCAAGGACATCATTTGTGTTAGAACTGATGCTACCATCGGTGTTAACTATTTCCATTGGAATTACTTTCCTTCTCTCTTGACCGATCCCGATTTTACCGATTTCTTTCCAGAATAAGGTTTGGTTATTACAATCTAATTTGTCTATGTCTATTTGTTTCTCTCTTAAGTATAGTCTTTTTGTACGTTGAACTTGTTGGTTGAATATTTTTCTTTTATCCATGAACGCCTTTCTTAATTTCTTTCTCCGATTAGTATTATTCCTTAACATCTCTTTTTCTGCATCACATTGGGCGTTCCATAATTCTGTCAGATTGCTTGTCCACCATGGTTTTTTAATTTTCCGCTTTTTACTACTTCGACCTATTTGAATTTTTACTGTTTTATGTTGTAAAGTAGTATTCATCTCCTCTTTAATAGTTCCCATAAGGGATATATATGCTTTATCCAATTCCTCTTGATTCTCAACATTTCTTTCTATTGTAGCTATATGTTCATTCAAGATGTGTTCACAGGAGTTTAAAAAGTTAGCAGGTATCTCACGTTCATATTTTTCATAACTGATAGTTGGTAAGGGTTTCTCATCAGATCTATTAATTATCTTATTTCCTTCAATCGTAATATTCCATAACAAAACAGAGTGGTCTGGATGTGATGTTGGTGAGTCTACAGTGTTGAATATGTTTGCATGTTTCACTAGATCTGACGTTAGTTTAACCTCAAAATCACTGCATTTAGGAAGATGTTCATACGCAGTGACACAGTAATCCACTACAGATGTGCCTTGGGGTCCTATGAAAGTGAAGTTGTTGTTTTTAAAATTTCGTCCGTTTACTATACTACAATTTGAATCAATTAAAAAGTCACAGAAGCGTTCACCTTCTTTATTATGTGTGAAATCTATTACATTTCTCTCTGGAATAGAGTCTACTCCAGCAATAAAGTCTTCTAAATCTCCGCAGCGACTGTTGAAGTCCCCACATAAGTAAAAGAAATCATCCTTACATTGCGAATGTATTTGGTATAACAAAGTATCGAAAAATTCACCATGATCTATGTTTCTGGTTGAGTCAGACGGAGGTAAATAACAAACACAGCAATAAAATGTTTTTCCGCCGTTTAACGATGAGAACTTTAACCAAAGTATGCCCTCAAATGTATCGTCTATAATATTAACGTAAACAATACGTAAATTCGTTGATATGAATAGATCAATTAAATATTCACCGTAACGGTTTGATACCAAGTACGAGGTCGCACGAGGTATTGGATTGTCTACCTCGAGAAAATCAAATTGCTCAATGTTTCTGTCATTATATATGCAGTCGGTTTTTAAAGCTACTCTACTATTCATATCTCCTACAATAAATATTTTCCCCTTATCTTGGAAATAATTTACATCTTGTTCAATTGTTCTAAAAATATCTATATCATACATGTTATTAGCAGGAGAATTTTCTGGCGCTATATATGTTACTGCCAAATAAATATAACAAGATACTCCAGTATGTACACATATCACTGGCCACAGTCACATATCAAAATAGAACTAAGTAATATATTAATTATATCCATTTTTTGCAGCCTATGACATGACATTGTTTGATGTATATTCATTTTATTGTAAACTGAAACCAAATCATTTAAATATAACCACATGTTGATTTAGTCATAATTATACTACTTTTTTTCCGTGGAGCCCTTTTTCATAGCTTTTTTCACTAGTATCAAGGAATTATATAGAGAAGGAATGGCAACTGATTGAGATTTTTTTAACGTTTGCGTATTCACGCAAAATCTCATTTCCAATTATCTTAACTTCCATTCATCTCAGGAACACAAATTAAAATCTTATATTGCAGAATGAAATTCTCATCGAAACAATACCATTCCCAGACATCTGTCTTTAAATTTGTTGAAGTATTAATTTGCATACTGCAGCTAAAATAACGACAAATTACGATGAATGTTCCTTCAAACATCAATATCTTTAATTTAAGATCATTTTGCGTGATTAAAATATGTTTAAACATCTAAGATTACATACAAGTTACAGTTTATGTACAGGAAATCAGTTGTCTGTGAATAATGAACGATTACTTTGCCAAATAATCATCCGTCGCGGCTATTTCATCAATATTTATTCAGGAGATGCAAATTTTCTATCCTTCTATACAAGTCCTTGCATACATAAATGTACATATCATAACGAGAGAGTGTAACATTGTAAGATAATAAAGTGGCATGATATTTCTTCCTCTATGAAATTCTCCCTGCTGACATTTTTACTTTCACGTGACTTTTTGGACCCCACTTGTGGTCCCTTATGAAAATTTGATCCTCCCTGTTGAAACAAATTTTGTTGTTTATATATAACTTATGTTAACTTATTTATTATACTTCGAACGCGAAACAAATTATTACAACTTAGACAAATCACGCTCGAAGTCTTCCTGGGTAGAACCAGAACTAAGCTTATTCGGTGCGGAAATGTGTGTCTCGCTCAAGGACACCACACATGGACGTGGGGGAGATTCGGACTCGCTACCATTCGATCCTGGGTTCGATGCTCTACCACTGGGCCAGGCGCTATGACAACACGGTGCTTCAGATCTCAAACTGAATAATATATCCATAGTCACTCATAAAAAAGTCTTTGGGAAAATTTACAATTATTACGTTTGGGGACCCTGCCTGACAACGCCTGACCCTTTAACACAATGGAGCCAAAACCCTTTTACAACTCTGAATCTCCTTCATTTTCTATGAAAATTCAGGCAACGTTATTAATTTGTGTTATACCACATGCGTACCCTGAATGGGCCGTAAAAGCGAGATTGTTTTAAACTCATGGACACCACATGTATAATACTGATATAACGTTGTATTATAAACCTATTTGACCTCGGACGAACGAACGAACGAACGAACAGGAGTAATATTTAATGTCCCGACACAATTCTTCAAAATAGGTTATTTTGCACATGTGTGCTAATCTTGACACATAATTATGTTCCGTGTCGAGTGATAATGTCACAGATAAAAAGAAAAGAACACTATTTAGTTTTTCTAATAAATGAAAGAAAAATAACATAAACAAATATTTAAAAAAGTTGTTTTCTTTCTTAACAAGTTAATACAAAACTATCCAAACTTAGACAATGATCAATAAAAACAGTTGTCTGGTAAAAACGTGTGTCACACTTATATTTGGCACCTTATGTGCGTATTTAGCACCTTGCATGTGAAACATTAGGTTCCGAGGTTTTATTACATAAAATGTGTCTTCTTCAAGGGGATCCGATTGTACCAAATCAGTTTATACAACACAACTGTATTAAGTTTACTGGGAATCGAGACAAAACAAAGTACAAGAATGATATAACATAATTATTTTCATTAAATCTAGTCGAGACTGCCATATTTCACACAGGCATTAGCCGCAAAGTTTAAGTTTAGACTTATTTTTTTTACTTCGGTGTGAAACAAGTTATTACAATTAATGCAAGTGACACTCAAAGTCTTTCTAGGTAGAACCAGTACCAAGCATATGTTTTGATAACGACGCCCTACGTACTTAGTTCGTTTCCGAAACAAGAGGGCTACGATGGTCCTAAATTGCTCGCCTGTTCCATAAAATACCGCGTCGAATGTAAGCATTGAACTTATCTATGTATTTCATTATAGTTGACTCCAATATTAACCAGGGTGTACATTTATACCGAACATTAATTTTTGTAACGACCGTAACCAAGGCAATACTATTATGCATTTGAACATTATTCAAGGACAAAGGGACCCATTAAGATCATGCCCATCACTGTATATCAGTATGTTATTTTACAAAGGTCGATGCACACTCGTATCAGGTCGAACATCGATGACGACATTAAGTACAGCATAACACAAGCAATATACATGGCATCCGGCTTTATAACACAAGTTTTACACATGGAATCCGGCTTAATATCACAGGTTATATACATGTATGGATTCCCGCTTTATAACACAGGTTATATACATGCATGGAATCCGGCTATATAACACAGGTTATATACATGTATGGAATCCCGCTTTATAACACAGGTTATATACATGCATGGAATCCCACTTTATAACACAGGTTATATACATGCATGGAATCCGGCTATATAACACAGGTTATATACATGTATGGAATCCCGCTTTATAACACAGGTTATATACATGCATGGAATCCCACTTTATAACACAGGTTATATACATGCATGGAATCCGGCTATATAACACTGGTTATATACATATATGAAATCCCGCTTTATCACACAGGTTATATACATGCATGGACTCCCACTTTATAATACAGGTTATATACCTGGAATACGGCTTTATAACACAGGTTATATACATGTATGGAATCCAGCTATATAACACAGGTTATATACATGTATGGAATCCTGCTTTATAACACAGGTTGTATACATGTATGGAATCCGGCTTTATAACACAGGTTATACACATGTATGGAATCCGGCTATATAACACAGGTTATATACATGTATAGAAACCCGCTTTATAACACAGGTTATATACATGTATGGAATCCCACTTTATAACACAGGTTATATACATGTATGGAATCTGGCTTTATAACACAGATTATATACATGTATGGAATCTGGCTTTATAACACAGGTTATATACATGTATGGAATCCCACTTTATAATACAAGTTATATACATGTAAGTAATTCGGCTATATAACACAGGTTATATGCATGTATGGATTCCCGCTTTATAACACAGGTTATATACATGCATGGAATCCGGCTATATAACACAGGTTATATACATGTATGGAATCCCGCTTTATAAAACAGGTTATATACATGCATGGAATCCCACTTTATAATACAGGTTATATACCTGGAATACGGCTTTATAACACAGGTTATATACATGTATGGAATCCGGCTATATAACACAGGTTATATACATGTATGGAATTCTGCTTTATAACACAGGTTGTATACATGTATGGAATCTGGCTTTATAACACAGGTTATATACATGTATGGAATCCGGCTATATAACACAGGTTATATACATGTATGGAATTCGGCTTTATAACACAGGTTATACACATGTATGGGATCCGGCTATCTAACACAGGTTATATACATGTATGGAAACCCGCTTTATAACACAGATTATATACATGTAAGGAATCCGGCTTTATAACACAGGTTATATACATGCATGGAATCTGGCTTTATAACACAGGTTATATACATGTATGGAATCCCACTTTATAATACAAGTTATATACATGTAAGTAATTCGGCTATATAACACAGGTTATATGCATGTATGGATTCCCGCTTTATAACACAGGTTATATACATGCATGGAATCCGGCTATATAACACAGGTTATATACATGTATGGAATCCCGCTTTATAACACAAGTTATATACATGCATGGAATCCCACTTTATAACACAGGTTATATACATGCATGGAATCCGGCTATATAACGCAGGTTATATACATGTATGGAATCCCGTCTTATAACACAGGTTATATACATGTATGGAATCCGGCTATATAACACAGGTTATATACATGTATGGAATCCTGCTTTATAACAAAGGTTATATACATGTATGGAAACCCGCTTTATAACACAGGTTATATACATGTATGGAATCCCACTTTATAACACAGGTTATATACATGTATGGAAACCCGCTTTATAACACAGGTTATATACATGTATGGAATTCGGCTTTATAACACAGGTTATATACATGTATGGAATCTGGCTTTATAACACAGGTTATATACATGTATGGGATCTGGCTTTATAACACAGGTTATATACATGTATGGAATCCCATTTTATAATACAAGTTATATACATGTATGTAATTCGGCTTTATAACACATGTTATATACATGTATGGAATCCGACTGTATAACACAGGTTATATACATGTATGTAATTCGGCATTATAACACAGGTTATATACATGCATGGAATCGTGCTTTATAACACCGGTTATATAAAAGCATGTAAAAACACTTCATAAAACAAAGGTAATATACATGTATGGAATCCCGCTTTATAACAAAGGTTATATACATGCATGGAATCACGTTTTATAATACAGGTTATATACATGTATGGAATCCGGCTTTATAACACAGGTTATATACATGTATGGACTCTGGCTATATAACACAGGTTATATACATGTGTGGAGACCCGCTTTTTAACACAGGTTATATACATGTATGGAATCCCACTTTATTATACAGGTTATATACATGTATGGAATCTGGCTTTAAAACACCGGTTATATACATGTATGGAATCCCACTTTATAATACAGGTTATATACATGTATGTAATTCGGCTTTATAACACAGGTTATATACATGTATGGAATCCGACTGTATAACACAGGTTATATACATGTATGTAATTCGGCTTTATAACACAGGTTATATACATGTATGGAATTCTGCTTTATAACACAGGTTATATAAAGGCATGGAAAAACACTTTATAACACAGGTTATATACATGTATTGAATCCGCTTTCTAACACAGGTTATATACATGCATGGAATCAGGCTTTTTAACACAGGTTATATACATGGAATCCGAATGTATAACACAGGTTATATACATGTATGTAATTCGGCTTTATAACAGAGGTTATATACATGGCATCCGACTATATCAAACAGTTTAATACATGCATGTAATTCGGCTTTATAAAACAGGTTAAATACATGTATGGAATCCGACTTTATGACACAGGTTATATACATGTACCGGAATCCCGCGTTATAACACAGGTTTTATACATGTATGGAATCCCGCTTTATAACACAGGTTATATACATGTATGTTATCCCGCTTTATAACACAGGTTATATATATGTATGAAATTCGAGTTCATAACACAGGTTATATACATGACATCCGGTTTAATAGCACAGGTTATACACATGGCTTCCCGCTTTATAAAACATGTTTTACATACGATATCCGCTTTATAACATAGGTTGTATACATGCATGGAATCCAACTTTATAACATGGAATCCGACTTCATAACACAGGTTGTATACATCATGTAATCCCGCTTTATAACACAGGTTATATATATATGTATGGAATCCGGATTTATAACACAGGTTATATACATGTATGTAATTCGGCTTTATAACAGAGGTCATATACATGTATGGAATCCGACTTTATGACACAGGTTATATACATGTATGGAATCCGGATTTATAACACAGGTTATATACATGTATGGAATCCCGCGTTATAACACAGGTTATATACATGTATGGAATCCAGATTTATAACACAAGTTATATACATGTATGTAATTCAGCTTTATAACAGAGGTTATATACATGGCATCCGACTATATAAAACAGTTTAATACATGCATGTAATTCGGCTTTATCACACAGGTTATATACATGTATGGAATTCGACTTTATGACACAGGTTATATACATGTACCGGAATCCCGCGTTATAACACAGGTTATATACATGTATGGAATCCCGCTTTATAACACAGGTTATATACAAGTATGGAATCCGGATTTATAACACAGGTTATATACATGTATGTAATTCCGCTTTATAACACAGGTTATATACATGCATGGAATCCCGCGTTATAACACAGGTTATATATATGTATGGAATTCGAGTTTTTAACACAGGTTATATACATGACATCCGGTTTAATAGCACAGGTTATACACATGGCTTCCCGCTTTATAAAACATGTTTTGCGTACGATATCCGCTTTATAACATAAGTTATATACATGCATGGAATCCAGCTTTATTACATGGAATCCGACTTTATAACACAGGTTGTATACATGACATCCGACTACATAAAACAGTTTTGTACATGCATGTAATTCGGCTTAATAACACAGGTTATATATATGTATGGCATCCGACTTCATCGCACAGGTTATATATATATGTATGGAATCCGGCTTTTTAACACAGGTAATATACAGGTATGGAATCTGGCTTTATAACACAGGTTATATACATGTACGGAATCCGGATTTATAACACAGGTTATATATATGTATGGAATCCTGATTTACAACACAGATTATATATATGTATGGAATCCGGATATATAACACAGGTTATATTTATGCATGGAATCCGGATTTATAACACAGTTAATATATATGCATGGAGTCCGGATTTATAACACAGGTTATATACATGTATGGAATCCGGATTTATAACACAGTTTATATATATGGATGGAATCGGTTTATAACACAGTTTATATATATGTATGGAATCCGGATTTATAACACAGGTTATATTTATGTATGGAATTCGGATTTATAACACAGGTTATATATGTATGTAATCCGGATTTATAACACAGGTTATATATATGCATGTAATCCGGATTTATAACACAGGTTATATATATGCATTGAATCCGGATTTATAACACAGGTCATATATATATGCATGGAATCCAGATTTATAACACAGGTTATATATATATATATGCATGGAATCCGGATTTATAACACAGGTCATATATATATGCATGGAATCCAGATTTATAACACAGGTTATATATATGCATGGAATCCGGATTTATAACACAGGTTATATATATATATATATATATATATATGCATTGAATCCGGATTTATTACACAGGTTATACACATGCATGGAATCCGGATTTATAACACAGGTTATATTTATGCATGGAATCCGGATTTATAACACAGTTTATATACATGTATGGATTTCGACTTCATAACACTGGTTATATACATGACATCCGGATTCATAGCACAGGTTATATACATGGCTTCCCGCTTTATGAAATATGTTATACATACGACATCCACTTTATAACACAGGTTATATACATGCATGGAATCCAGCTTGATATCACAGGTTATATACATACATGGAAATCCGGCTTTATAACACAGGTTGTATACATGTATGAAAACCTGCTTTATAACACAGGTTATATACAAGCATGGAAACCCACTTTATAACACAGGTTATATACATGTATGGAATCCCGCTTGATAACACAGGTTATATACATGCATGGAAACCCACATTATAACAAAGGTTATATACATGCATGGAAACCAGGTTTATAACACAGGTTATATACATGCATGGAAACCCGTTTTATAACACAGGTTATATACATGCATGGAAACCTGCTTTATATCACACGCTATATACATGTATGGCATTCCCCCTTATAACATAGTTTTTTACATGTATGGAATCCAACTTTATAACACAGGTTATATACATGTATGGAATATGACTTTATAACACAGGTTTTATACATGCATGGAATCTTGCTTTATAACACAGATCATATACATGCATGGCATCCCAATTTATAACACAGGTTATATACATGTATGGAATCCCCCTCTTTATAACATAGGTAATATACATGTATGGAATCCCGCTTTATAACACAGGTTATACACATGTATGGCATTCCCCCTTATAACATAGTTTTTTACATGTATGGAATCCAACTTTATAACACAGGTTATATATATGTATGGAATCCGGATTTATAACACAGGTTATATTTATGTATGGAATTCGGATTTATAACACAGGTTATATATGTATGTAATCCGGATTTATAACACAGGTTATATATATGCATGTAATCCGGATTTATAACACAGGTTATATATATGCATTGAATCCGGATTTATAACACAGGTCATATATATATGCATGGAATCCAGATTTATAACACAGGTTATATATATGCATGGAATCCGGATTTATAACACAGGTTATATATATATATATATATATGCATGGAATCCGGATTTATAACACATGTTATATATATGCATTGAATCCGGATTTATTACACAGGTTATATATATGCATGGAATCCGGATTTATAACACAGGTTATATTTATGCATGGAATCCGGATTTATAACACAGTTTATATTTATGCATGGAATCCGGATTTATAACACAGTTTATATACATGTATGGATTTCGACTTCATAACACTGGTTATATACATGACATCCGGTTTTATAGCACAGGTTATATACATGGCTTCCCGCTTTATGAAATATGTTATACATACGACATCCACTTTATAACACAGGTTATATACATGCATGAAATCCAGCTTGATAGCACAGGTTATATACATACATGGAAATCCGGCTTTATAACACAGGTTGTATACATGTATGGAAACCTGCTTTATAACACAGGTTATATACAAGCATGGAAACCCACTTTATAACACAGGTTATATACATGTATGGAATCCCGCTTGATAACACAGGTATATACATGCATGGAAACCCACATTATAACAATGGTTATATACATGCATGGAAACCAGGTTTATAACACAGGTTATATACATGCATGGAAACCCGTTTTATAACACAGGTTATATACATGCATGGAAACCTGCTTTATATCACACACTATATACATGTATGGCATTCCCCCTTATAACATAGTTTTTTACATGTATGGTATCCAACTTTATAACACAGGTTATATACTTGTATGGAATATGACTTTATTACACAGGTTTTATACATGCATGGAATCTTGCTTTATAACACAGATCATATACATGCATGGCATCCCAATTTATAGCACAGGTTATATACATGTATGGAATCCCCCTCTTTATAACATAGGTAATATACATGTATGGAATCCCGCTTTATAACACAGGTTATACACATGTATGGCATTCCCCCTTATAACATAGTTTTTTACATGTATGGAATCCAACTTTATAACACAGGTTATATACATGTATGGAATTTGACTTTATAACATAGGTTATATACATACATGGAATCCCACTTTATAACACAGATTATATACATGCTTTCAATCCTTCTTTATAACACAGGTTATATACATGTATGGAATCCGACTTTATAACACCGATTATTTACATGCATGAAATCTTGCTTTATAATACAGGTTTTTTACATGTATGGAATCCCGCTTTATAACACAGGTTATATACATTCATAGAATCCCGCTTTATAACACAGGTTGTATACATGTATGGAATCCCGCTTTATAACACATGTTTTATACACGCATGGAATCCCGCTTTATAACACACGATATATACATGCATGGAATCTGGCTTTATAACACATGTTTTATACATGCAAGGAATCCCGCTTTATAACACAGGATATATACATGCATGGAATCCCGCTTTATTACACATGTTATATACATGTATGGAATCTGGCTTTATAACACACGTTATATACATGCATGGAATCCCGCTTTATAACACAGGTTATATACATGCATGGAATCCCGCTTTATAACACAGGTTATATACATGTATGGAATCCCGCTCAATAACACAGGTTATATACATGTATGTAATTCGGCTTTATAACACAGGTTTTATACATGCATGGAATCCCGCTTTATAACACAGGTTATATACATGTATGGAATCCCCCTTTATAACACAGGTTATATACATGTATGAAATCCCGCTTTATAACATAGGTTATATACATGTATTGAATCCTGCTTTATAACACAAGTTATATACATGTATTTAATCTGGCTTTATAACACCGATTATATACATGTATGTCATTCTGCCTTATAACACAGGTTATATACATGCATGGAATCCTGCTTTATAACACAGTTTATATAAATGTATGGAATCTGGCTTTATAACACAGATTATATACATGTTTGGAATCCTGCTTTTTAACACAGATTATATACATGCATGGAATCCTACTTTTTAACACAGTTTATATACATGTATGGAATCCCGCTTTATAACACAGGTTATATACATGACTGTATGGAATCACACTTTATAACACAGGTTATATACATGTATGGAATCCCGCTTTATAACACAGGTTATATACATGCATGGAATCTTGCTTTATAACACAGATTATATACATGCATGGCATCCCACTTTATAACACAGGTTATATACATGTATGGAATCTGGCTTTAAAACATAGGTTATATACATGTATTGAATCTGTCTTTATAACACAGGTTATATACATGTATGTCATTCTGCCTGATAACACAGGTTATATACATGCATAGAATCCTGCTTTATAACACATATTATATACATGCATGGAATCCTGCTTTATAACACAGATTATATACATGTATGGAATCCTGCTTTATCACACAGGTTATATACGAGTATATGTATGGAATCCTGCTTTAAAACACAGGTTATAAACATGACATCCAGCTTTATAACACAGGTTATATACATGACATCCAGCTTTATAACACAGGTTATATACATGACATCCAGCTTTATAACACAGTTTATATACATGACATCCAGCTTTATAACACAGGTTATATACATGACATCCAGCTTCATAACACAAGTTATATACATGTATGGAATCCTGCTTTATAACACAGATTATATACATCCATGAAATCCTGCTTTATCACAGTTTATATACATGTATGGAATTCCACTTTATAACACAAGTTATATACATGTATGGAATCACACTTTATAACACAGGTTATATACATGAATGGAATCCTGCTTTATAACACAGGTTATATACATGCATGGAATCTTGCTTTATAACACAGATTATATACATGCATGGAATCTTGCTTTATAACACAGATTATATACATGCATGGCATCCCACTTTATAACACAGGTTATATACATGTATGGAATCTGGCTTTATAACACAGATTATATACATGTATGTCATTCTGCCTTATAACACAGGTTATATACATGCATGGAATCCTGCTTTATCACACAGGTTATATACATGCATGGAATTCTGCTTGATCACACAGGTTATATATATGCATAGAATCCTGCTTTATAACACATAATATAAACATGCATGTAATCCTGCTTTATAACACAGATTATATACATGTATGTCATTCTGCCTGCTAACACAGGTTATATACATGTATGACATCCTGCTTTATTACACAGGTTTTATACATGCAGGACATCTGACTTTAAACTACAGGTTATATACATGTATGACATCCCGCTTTATAATACATATTATAAACATGCATGTAACACAGGTTATATATATGCATAGAATCCTGCTTTATAACACAGGTTTTATACATGCAGGACATCCTGTTTTATAACACAGATTATATACATGTATGTCATTCTGCCTGATAACACAGGTTATATACATGTATGACATCCGGCTTCATAACACAGGTTATATACATGTATGGAATTTGGCTTTATAACACAGGTTGTATACATGTATGACATCCCGCTTCATAACACATGTAGATATATGTATGACATCCCTCTTCATAACACAGGTTATATATATATATATATATATATATATATATATATATATATATATATATATATATGTATGATATCCTGCTTTATTACACAGGTTTTATACATGCAGGACATCTGGCTTTAAACTACAGGTTATATACATGTATGACATCCCGCTTTATAATACAGGTTATATACATGTATAGAATCTGACTTTATTACACAGGTTATATACATGTATGGAATCCATCTTTATAACACAGGTTATACACATGGCATCAAGCTTTATAACTAAGGTTATACACATGGCATCTCGCTTATAACACAGGTTATACATATGGCATTACACTTTATAACAAAGGTTATATACATGTACATGCATGGCTTTATAACACAGATTATATACATGGCATCCGGCTTTATAACACAGGTTATATACATGCATGGCAAACCCACGATCACAGTGTATAGAAAATGATTCTGAAAATACTTTTGAGACCAGCTGGTCAAGGACAACTCCAAATGAAGGAGTTATTGTGATCGCAAACCCTGATTGTATAGGTGTAACCCCACCATTGATTTTTGTTCTTTATTCTATAGTAAATAATAAAAGTTTGAAGGCTTGTCATTCATAGAGGGTCCCAAATGAAAGAAGTGAAACCTACATTTTACTGTTTGTCAACCTCTGCACTATCAAAATATGATGAGAAAAGTAGGGGTCATGTGTCATATAAGAGATTTTTTTCCTGCTCAGTGTGTACACTGGTGACAAAGTGAAAGTAGACTTCCGAAATCATGAATTCATACCCCAATTTCCAAGCATCATTTTTTTTTTCTAAATTCACAATTCAAACATGACAATGCTATCAAAATGTTCAAAATACATCAATAATGCCATTCAAATAAAAAAATGAGCATTAAAATAAGGAAAATGCATTTTTAAAGAAGAAGAATTGAGGATTATTTACAACCGCCATTATGCGACTACCCCACAGAAGCACTTCCTTTTTGCAATGGTGGCACTATGCCTATAAGGAAACTCTTTTTTTTTTAATTTCATAATTACCTCATTTTTACTAAGTACTACCAATTTGAAGTAATACTGCCAAGTTGCAGGCATTAAATACTGAAACTTTTGTCAAAATACCACTTTTTACATGATCATTATATACAGGCGCGAGATGTTGACCGACATGCAATTTTGATGTGTTTGACTATTTTTACCAAAAAAAAATTTTTTTTTACCTAATTCCATTAAAATTTTTACACCAAACTAGTCTCATGATACACTGAAGACATTATCTTACCAAAATACATTATTCAATACAATGTACATGCTAAAAATTGCACATTTAAATCATCCAAAATAAAAAATCTTCAAAATTTTGTGATTTTTCATGAAATTTCAATGTAAATATGCACATATATGCTTTATTTGAGGCATACACTTGCCAAAATGTGGTTTTTTATGAAGCAAATGTCTCCAATTTGTCATTTAATACTATGAGAGTGTAAAAAAGAGGTTATTTTACCTACAATTAACATTTTGGAAAATCATCCCCATCTCACTCAAGTCTCTCTTATAGGTGTAACCCCACCATTGATTTTTGTTCTTTATTCTATAGTAAATAATAAAAGTTTGAAGGCTTGTCATTCATAGAGGGTCCCAAATGAAAGAAGTGAAACCTACATATTACTGTTTGTCAACCTCTGCACTATCAAAATATGATGAGAAAAGTAGGGGTCATGTGTCATATAAGAGATTTTTTTCCTGCTCAGTGTGTACACTGGTGACAAAGTGAAAGTAGACTTCCGAAATCATGAATTCATACCCCAATTTCCAAGCATCATTTTTTTTTTCTAAATTCACAATTCAAACATGACAATGCTATCAAAATGTTCAAAATACATCAATAATGCCATTCAAATAAAAAAATGAGCATTAAAATAAGGAAAATGCATTTTTAAAGAAGAAGAATTGAGGATTATTTACAACCGCCATTATGCGACTACCCCACGGAAGCACTTCCTTTTTGCAATGGTGGCACTATGCCTATAAGTTCCGACAAATCAAGGGATGTAACTCAGACAATATTTATCTGATTTGGATAACGCAATAATGATACATTGGTATTTTTCTACTGTGACAGAAATCGACAATATGTTTAGACATACAGCAAAGAATTTGGCATATAATGATAGACACAGGGTAACAAAACTACCTCATCTAAGGTCTTTACTTCAGGTGATCTGAAATGCTGCCTGGTCTACAATACAACTTAGGTTCAGACATACATGGTTCACCATAGTAATTAAGTGTGAACTTGCATAGAGATGGTGGTCCTACTCAAATGCATGTGTGTGATGGTCAGAGACCATTTTCAATAAAATTAGCAAACATACATGCCCAACAAATAAGACCTATAAAACCTTTAAAACTTGATATGACCAACACTTATCGCTAGCATTTATATAAAGTCACCAAGTACTAATATATATGTTATTGGAAGAAGCTTCGAGTACCATTTTCCAAGTCTATGGTATAACCCAGCATGGGTTCGAACCCACGAGCTTCCACATCCGAGGTGGACACTCTATTATTAGATCACTACTGCGAATATTTTTTTTACTTTCAGGGAAAAATGAGTGTTTATATAACACAGAGTATATCATCCAGTATTTTGATATATCTTATATATCATCAAGGGTTCGGGAGTTCGAATACCTGCCCGGCAACAGTCTCTGTGATGATTGATATATGACATTGTGTCTCATTATCATTCGTCTCTCACCTCTGATTCAAGTGAGAAAGTTATCAGTTACTTGCAGAGATGGGGTGTACTTGAGTACTGGTTAACCTTACAGGATCCCAGGAAACAGTGTTTAGGTTAATTGATCATCTGTTAGCCTTCGATGGTATAAAAATGACAATAAGTATTCAATCAATCTTACATATTAGATTTCAAGATAAACTAGAGCTATCACTGAAGGTGATGAATACCCACGAACGCCGCCATGACAGAAAATGGTTTACCATTGTATGAAGTTTTATTAAATTATATCCAATAGTTTTAAAGTTATGCTCCAGACAAAAACCAGTACTTTAAAAGTAAATCTCCTGACAAGGGAAATATATCAAAGGGCAATAACTCTGTAATTAGCAAGAATAGAGTTATGTTTCTTGTACACTGCACTTCCTCTCATTATATTTTACCATTGTATGAAGCTTGATGAAATTCCATCCGGTACTTTTTAAGTTATGCTCCGGACAAGAAAAAATATGAAAGGGCAATAACTCTGTAATTAGCAAGAAAAGAGTTATGTTTGTTGTACACTGCACTTCCTCTCATTATATTCTACCATTGTATGACGTTTGATGAAATTCCATCCAGTACTTTTCAAGTGATGCTCCGGACAAGGAAAATTGCAACGGACAGACCGACCGACCGACAGACAGACCGACTTCGTTTGTCGGGGGTATAACAATTCTTAAAAAACATGACATGAAATGACAACATAACATCACATAACATCTAATGACATTTTTTATTCAGAATTAAACAATAACAAAGAGATTCCATATAAAAATGCATACCGTAATTTATCTCTATTAACCATCCAAACTTCATAAAAGCACCACTCATTTTTTTTATACAAAATCTAAAACTCAAACTTTCCAACAGATCTTGTCCAAATCTGTTTAATCCATTTAAATGTCAACAAATCCATTTTAACTACAATGTAACACATAGTCTAGTTATATTAATGGAAGTCATATTTCGTTACCCCATTTTAATAAAAAGAAAAAGTGTGGGTTTTTTTGGTACGTTATAAAGGGCCCGTTTTTGGAAAATGTAACTCTCCACAGGAACTTTTAATAAGAGTATTAGGGAATATAAGAATCCATCATGAGTATCCATGTGGGATAGAAATAACTCACCCGAGGGGTCAAAATTACATGCAGGGACGAGGCTCTGCCAAGTTTCCTGCTTGTAATTTTTACCTAGAGGGTGAGATTATTCTATCCAACATGGATGAACTCATGATGGATTATTTTTCTCCCATTCACCTCAGTCAAATGATATATCCACAATGAGAACCAAACAGGCCCTAAATCGCTCACCTGTGGCTGAGGAGACAATGCCGAAGACAGCAATTTTTGCAGGTGCTAGAGTGTACATAAATTCATAAAAATGCAATTTTTGTCGAATCAAGGACCATAACACCTGATATCAATTATCCAATTGGGCCAGTTGAAGAACTTGTCAAAGATATTTTGGTTACATAACAACTGTGTAAGTTTAATGAAGATCAAATATAAACTGTAAGTGCCAGAGTGTACATGATACCAAATACACACAATTTTTGACAATTCAAAGGCCAAAGCTCTTATAATATTTATCCTATTGGTCAGTTCAACAACTCATTCAATATATTATTACATAATAACTGTAAATCTATCCAAGATTAAATGAAAACTGCAAGTGCTAGATGCACAGAAGGTCAAATAACACATTTTTGACAGTTCAAGGGCAGTAACTCCAACATTAATTGTCCAATATGGCAAGTTCAAAAACTTGTCCTAGATATTATAGTTATGTAACTACCATGTTAGTATAATGAGGATCAAATAAAAACTGCAAGTGCTAGAGTGTACACAACATCAAATAACACATTTTTGATGATTCCAAGGCCATAACTGTGACACTAGTTTGACCAGTTCAAGAACTTGCCCAAGATAATATGGTTATTTTACTACTAGTAAGTTTGGTGGACATCAAGTGAAAGCTGCGAGTATTAGATTGCACACTAGGTCAAATAATGCAATTTTTTAGGATTCAAGGGCTGTAACTGTAATATTAATTACCCAATTTGGCCAGATCAAGAAGCTGTCCAGGAAATGAAAAATACAAGTGCTAGAGTGCACAGACGGTCAAATAGTGCATTTTTTATTAATTCAAGGGCCATAACTCTGACATTAAAAAACTGATTTGACCAGTTCAAGAATTTGTTCGAGAAATTATGGTAATATAACTTCTGTGAAAGTTTGGTGAGAATCAAATGAAAAACATGTGTGCCAGAGTGCAAACAATGTAAAGTAGTGCAATATTTAATGTTTCAAGGGCTTTAACACTGACATAAATAATCCGATTTCTCCTGTTCAAGATATTATGGTTGTATTACTACTGTGTAAGTTTGGTGAGAATCAAATGAAAAATATGGGTACAATAGTGCATTTTTTATCAATTCAAGAGCCAAGAACTCTGACATTAATAATCTGATTTGGCCAGTTCAAAACTTGTCTGAGATATTATGGTGATATAACTACTGTGCAAGTTTGGTGAGGATCAAATAAAAAATACGGGTGCTAGAGTGCACACAATGTCAAATGGTGCATTTTTAAATGTTTCAAGGGCCAAGAACTCTGACAGTAGTTATCAAATTTGGCCAGTTCAAAACTTGCCCAAGATATTTTGGTGATATAACTACTGTGCAAGTTTGGTGTGGATCAAATGAAAAATACGGGTGCTAAAGTGCACACAATGTCAAATAGTGCATTTTTAAATGTTTCAAAGGCCATAACTCTGACAGTAGTAATCCAATTTGGCCAGTTCAAGAACTTGTTCAAGATATTATGGTTATATAACTACCATATAAGTTTAGTTACGATTCAATGAAAAGAGTGCTAGAGTGCACACAACAAAAAATTTAACGGACGGACAAACGATGGACAACAGGCGATCAGAATAGCTCACCTTGAGCTTTACTCAAGTGAGCTAAAAACAACAATTAAACATACAGATTAAAAGATACATCAACAAATGAATATGCAGAATGAACCTAGAACCTTGATATCTGAAGAACTTCAGAGTTTCAGCAAATGCAACCTATTACTCAAATTGTTGCTTCTTATAGTGATCCTATTCTTGCCATCGCTCATATGGCTGCCTAGATTCACCTAGGGATTAGTATTTCAATCACAATAATGAACATGACAAAAACTGATAAAATGAACATGACACCCATTCAGAGGATTCCTACCCCTCTTCAGAGATTGACAGTAATTCTATTCTGAACCGGAACCACACTGGCTAAATATAGTTAATACATGATAGTTAATCACAGAAGGGAATGCAATAAAGTTAATACATTGAAGTTAATCACTGATGGGAATGTAATAAATCTATCTAGCTAATACAGGAAGTTCATCACTGATATGAAAGTAATAAATCTAGAGAATACACAGAAGTAAATCACTGATAGGAATGTAATAAATCCAGATAGTAAACAGAAGTAAATCACCGATAGGAATATAATATATCTAGATGATACACAGAAGTAAATCACTGACAGGAATATAATAAATGTAGATGATACACAGAAGTTAATCACTGATAGAAATATAATAAATCTAGATGATACACACAAGTAAATCACTGATAGGAATGTAATAAATCCAGATAATAAACAGAAATAAATCACCGATAGGAATATAATATATCTAGGTGATACACAGAAGTAAATCACTGATAGGAATATAATAAATCTAGATGATACACAGAAGTAAATCACTGATAGGAATGTAATAAATCTAGATGATACACAGAAGTAAATCACAGATAGGAATATAATAAATCTAGATGATACACAGAAGTAAATCACTGATAGGAATATAATATATCTAGATGATACACAGAAGTAAATCACTGATAGGAATGTAACAATAGGCCATGCCAACCACAAAATATATAACAAACCATAGTAATTCACAGAATAAATGCTATTCATTTTGATTATTTACTTATCAGTCAGGAACTGGATGATTTCCATTCCAACTCAAATATACAGGTTTTGAAAGAAACATTCATCATACTGAAATGTATTGATACATAATATTTTGGATGGAATTACCTTCCAACTTGAAGTAATGTATCGGATGGTCTATCATGCCAATATACAGTCAAACCTGTGTACATGGCCACCTCTAATGAGCACCCACTTATCTTAAGCAGTCACATTTGCAAGTTCCCATTTCTATACTAGTAAACTGTATTAAGCAACAACCTGTCTTAAAAGGCCACCTTTGCTCATTCCCATGACTGGCTGCTTAAGACAGGTTTGACTGCATTCTATTTTAATGACTACATGAATCTGTTTGAACCAGAGCTAACATGTTTCTTATTTCTAACTTCTATGGTAAAACAAAATGAAAGATGAGTTACAGAGTGTAATAAATGGGGTTTCAATCATTGATGGAAATACAAGTATAAAAATTCAAAAGGTTATTTTATAATATTTTATTGCCATCTTATTTACAGCAACAAGATTGGCCCTCAAGTTCTCCTGACTCAAAATAATTGAACAACAAAAAAATATACATGTAATATAAAATATAATCAAAAACAACAATGTTTCATTGAGAAAACTGTTAACACCAATAGAAATTGTGAACATGCCCATGATTTAAAAATACCACATCAAAATATTTAAGTCAATTACAAAAACTTTGGAATAATGGCTTAAAAAAAGACTACCATTAAATGTATAAAAATAACAATAACAAGAGTTCCATTCATAGGACATTGGTGTCCCAGCTATATTTTAGTAAATTTTACCAAAAATTATGTAGAAAAGGAGCCCTAACTCCTGTAAAATTTGAGTGGTTTTTACAAATATGGAACTTGACTTGTATTTTATAATTATGCAGCTACACACCACATATCAATTAAATACATATAACATTTAATGCCTCTATACCGTTCTTCCATTGACGGCGACAAAAATATACAAGAGGCCCATGTGTGTTAAAGGTCACGTGAGTATTATTGCAATTTTATAAAGCTATGTGAATCTCTCTATGCAAGTTCATAGCCCACTTTCTTTTCTGCCTCAAAGAAATAAGGAAGTTACAAGTTAGAGGGTCTATCAGTCAGTGTGATTTTACTTATCGCAACACTGTTCTGAAATGAATTGTGTACATCTTGGGGGAACAAACCCATGAAAACCAATATATCATACAATATATGGAGGACCTTATATAACTTTATGTAAATCCATGACTCCTGTGGTAGCCCCAAATTTGACCCCAGGGACCAGACTTCAACAAATCTTTTAGATTTTTACGCCACAGATTTCCAATGTATTTTGGTTCAGTGCAAGAAGCTACGGACTGGGTAAATAGTGTAGAAAAGAAAAACGGTAATTTAAGACTGTGAATTGACCCTCAAGACCTCAACATAGCAGTGAAACAGGATCATTTTCAAATACTAATATTGAAAGATATAACTTTACAACTGAGTGGGAAAAAAATATTCATGATACTAAATGAAAAAGATTGATACCACCAAGGGGAACTTGATGTTAAAAGTTCATATCTATGTACATTTCAATCATGTTACAGGTACACACTTTTACCATTTGGACTACATAGCAGCAGTGAAGTGTTTCAACAGAAAAACACACAGACATTTGGTGACATAACGGGTGAATGCGTGAAGTTTGGAAAGCGACGAAAAAGATCATGAAATATTGTCAAAAATGCTACAAAGAGCCGAATTAAGACAGAAACATACGATTTAACAAGGATAAAATATAGTTTAAAGTTAATAACATGAATACATGGGGATTATTATAAGTGAAAATGAAACGGAGTCAGATCGAGAGAAAATTAAGGCAATAAATGAAATACCAGTACCCCATAATGAAACAGGAGTACAACTTCTATGACCAGATCTCCATAAATAAATAATACTAGATACCCAAGGGCTTAAAGGTCAAACCCGCCATTACAGACCTTTTTATTATGGTGAACATTTATAAAATAAACAATTTTGGTAATTAAATGGTCACCATTCGTATATATGTATTATCACAAAAGGCCTGTTAAATATAGGCCTTACGACATCTAACTGCTATGTAAAGGACCATGAAGCCCCAATATTGGCCCTGAAAATACATTTTTTTACCATACTTATTCTTTAGCAAAGATTTCTCTATTAGATCAATTATACCTTATTCTATTAAAATATGTATACTTTATCTTTTTTAACAAAAACTATGTTTTTCTATTAATAGCATCACTTCAAAGAGAGTTTGTTTAAGGAAAATGCTCATTTCATGTAATGCAGATATTATGTATTGCAAACATAATTTAGTGTTAACTATGATTTATAGCAAACATCATTAATTGTAAACTATGGCAGGTTGTAAACATCATCTTTTGTAAATATTGTGTGATGTAAACTTTGCTATACAGTATACATCATGTATTGTAGACTTTGGCGGCTGTATACATCATATTTTGTAAATATTGTGATGTAAGCTTTGCTATACAGTATACCACATGTATTGTTAACTTTGGCAGGTTGTATACATCATATTTTGTAAATATTGTGTTGTAAACTTTGCTATACAGTATACACCATGTATTGTTAACTTTGGCAGGTTGTATACATCATATTTTGTAAAATGTGTGTGATGTAAACTTTGCTATACAGTATACACCATGTATTGTTAACTTTGGCAGGTTGTATACATCATATTTTGTAAATATTGTGTTGTAAACTTTGCTATACAGTATACATCATGTATTGTTAACTTTGGCAGGTTGTATACATCATATTTTGTAAATATTGTGATGTAAACTTTGCTATACAGTATACACCATGTATTGTTAACTTTGGCAGGTTGTATACATCATATTTTGTAAAATGTGTGTGATGTAAACTTTGCTATACAGTATACATCAGTTATTGTAAACTTTGGCAGGTTGTTAACATCCCCATTTGTAAATATTGCATGTTGTAAACTTCGATGTACTGTATACATCATGTATGATATTATACACATGTCATCATCTTTTGTGAATATTTTGTGATGTAAACAGCAACATAGTTAGGTTGACATATATATAATCTATATATAAACTCCCAATGATGCGATGGTGGTATTTTGCGTAGATAAGTTATTAAAATGCAATAACTTTGATAGTTTGTTATATGTATCAAATATATATGAAATTTATATATACATTAATGAATATGATACTAAAATGAGTGGATAATACATCTACAATTATTCATCATCTAACTTTCCCTTCTTAAAAGACAAACAGTCCTGTATGAAACATGTCCATTCTGTCTTACAACCAATTTTACAATCCTATATAAATCATTGTATATATACCGGTACTATGTACAGAAAAATATTTTCTTGTTTTAATGGAAAACTTTTTTAAAAAAATGTATATTACAGGAAAATAATATAATTATCAAGGATTAAAAAAAATATCATAAAACATTTTCAGTTTCATGAAAATAAAAATAACAGTCAAAGAATATGCATACTTGTGTCATTTCTACTGATCTTTAGCTACTCCTATACACTATATAATCAACTGTTTTGTATGATTCTCCCAGAATCCTCTAAACCTGTTAAGGATCCTATTTAATATATTCATGAACCTAGCAGGTTATAAATAGAATTATGTAAATTAAGCCAACAGTGTTTTTATCATATACAATCAAACAGATATAGGAAACATTACTAAAGGTTGTTTTTACCATAAGAATAATTTAAAATATTGTGATGAATTAATCATACAAAATTCACAGACAAATGATGCTTTATACATAAAATATAAGTTGCATGTTACTTTTAATAGTTTCGCTCTTGCAAATAAGTCTTGAATTAAAACCATTTCACTTTAAAACAAAACTTTTATTTAAAATACTTTTTTGTTGTTTTTTGAAATAGTCACATTTTGTTTGGGATTTTTATTCTGCAAGGTAAAGTATCTGATTCGGATTGTTGGTGTGAATACTCGTGCTTTCATTAAATCTCAGACAGATGCTTATCTGTCCATTAGTTAAAAAGTCGGTGGCAATAATAATAATGAATTCAAATAAACTATATAAAAACAAACATTCATAAACAATATCATTATGTATAAATATTAGAAATTAGACACAGATGCCCCCAGTTATATGTTTTTATGTAAATTTTACTAAAAATTAAGTTCCAAAGAGGCCATTACTCCTGTAAAATTTGACCAATGTTGACAAAAATCAAACTTGGCCTGTATTTTAGTATTATACTGCTACACATCAAATATATACTTAAATTTTAGACCCTTTCTGGAGTTATTCAATAGAAGTTTGACAGATGGACAGATGCATGAAAGGATAATTAAACGGGAAACATTTAAAAATGTCAAGCTGCTGCACAACAGATTTAGGTAAACACTAATTTTATAAAGGTTATAAAAAGGTCATCTTTCAATAGACTTTACTTAAGATCATCATCAATGGATATGCTAGTCAAACAGTGTTGAATGTAATTAATGTAATTTGGCAACAATGAGTTGAATGTATAGAATACACAAAATAACACAACCAATAAAAAGTAACCCTTAATGTTCATGTAAATATATAAAAATGTTAACGGTTTTCAATCGCTTAAGAACCGCCACTAAATACATGTATTTCAATGCAAAACGGATGTCGACACTAAATGCTTGCAGGTAACATTTAAATGACTATCAAAAAATAATATTTTTCTACAAACATATAACAAATATATGCCCATTGCCTTCCCCATTCACAATAGTCCAATGTGACCCTAATATAAACTTCTAACAAAATGGTGTATGTAGATTTGATCTTGGTTAATATCAAGAGGGCCATAAATCGCTCACCTGTGGCAAGGAGACATTAATAATCCGATTTGGCCAATTCAAGAACTTGTCCAAGATATTGCGGTTATATAACAACTGTGTAAGTTTAGTGAGATTCAAATGAAAAATATGGGTGTTAGAGTGCACACACAGTAAAAAAGTGCATTTTTTATTGTTTCAAGGGCCATAACTCTGACATTTAAACTCCGATTTGGCCAGTTCCACAACTTGTTTGAGATATTATGATTATAGAACTACTGTGTAAGTTTGGTGAGAATCAAATGAAAAATGCAAGTGCTAGAGTGCACACACATTCAAAGAGTGCACTTTTTAATGTTTCAAGGGCCATAACTCTGACAATATTGATCCTATTTGGTCTGTTCAAACTTGTCTGAGATATAGTTTGGGGAGAATCAAATGAAAAAATGCGGTTGCTAGAGTGCACACAGTCAAATAAAGCATTTTTTAATGCTTCAAGGACCATTACTCTGACATTGATAATCCAACTTGGCCGGTTCACGAACTTGTCCTGAGTATAATGGTTATATAACTACTATATAAGTTTAGTGACGATCCAATGAAAAATGTGAGTGCTAGTGTGCACGCAACAAAAAAGTTCATGGACAGATGACCGACGACAGACAACCGGCAATCAGAACAGCTCACCTTGAGCTTTGCTCAGGTTAACTTAAAATGACTCTTAAATGTATATGTTCTGTGTAATCGATTTACAGCCTTAAAATTACATATTACAGGGAAAACTGTGGGAAATTGGCATTGACATTGCTAAATATGTAAACAGAATCATCTTAAAGTTTCACAAAGAAATATCAAAGCTTGATTTTTTGTATAAAATAAATAATAATAATTTGTAAATAGTAAATGTGTCCCAATTCTTATTATCAAAAAAATAATTATTTTCCTGAAAAATAAGGGTGTCCCAAAACATAGGGTAAATACTGTAGTATAAAAGTGTATCATATCGTATTGTAAAATACGAAATACAATACTGCACAACTCTTAACGTTTTATAAGGAGGAAAAAAAACACTTTGCAACAGGCACACCTTGATTTGATTTAAATATCTGAAGGTTTACTTTTATCTGTCAACAAATGTACAATAGCTAGCAGCTATTGCTCGGATTACTCAACAGTAAATTTAAAGCTTGTTTTCAATAAGTTCTAAAAAGGAAAACCCTTAATCCAAAATTATTTTACATACGTACGTATGTGAAATGCACAAGCAGTCACCTGATAGGCGAAATGTATTTTTTTATGTGGGTGGCCTTTAGGAATGACCTGGCCCTCTGATACATTATCAGCCCTTTCCAGGGCACTAATTTAATGCAGTCATTACCTGTAAGTCAGTTGCCAAGATTGTTTAAAGAAGCCGTCCCAATGTGAAGGTTTCCAAACAATACTCAACACTAGTATCTTCGAATGTACCTGGCCAGTTTTATTGAATTTGTTAGAGGCTGGTCACAAGCAATAAAGGTAGTTTGCTCGAGATTAAAAAAGTTTACAGATGCCCATTGATGTTTACTGACTGACAAACAGGCAGAATAGATTGAGGTACGAGGGCGTATTTGTCAATGACTGAATATGTAGCTGATCCTTCCAACATATTGGCGTGTGACAAAACGACTATGATTACTCTGCATTCTGTTAAAAATGTTTATCATGAAACTAATGATGCTTTTGAATTCTAAATTTATGAAATAATGAATAAGCAACAACTTGTATCTGATAATTTTGAGACAACAAACACAATTAACACCAACCCCCTTAACTTAAATATGTATATATACATGTGTCCGCTGTATTTATCTTTTGAGTTTTGTTACTTGTATTGCATAGAAATTGTATGAATCAGTACAGCAAAGCATTAAAACAATAAAAACATTCCAGCATTATAAGTATTTTTTACATTTTAAACCAATATATATTTTTTTCATATTTATCACTTATTATTATATATAAAATACAATAACATCTCACATTTTTTAAAAAATTCCATTATGAAATTTAACACATTTCATTAAATTTACAGAGTAAAGTATGCTAAATAATGTAAATATGTGGTCACATCAGTATTTATATACATTTAATATTGATTTACCCCACCCACCATATTTTGCATATATATACAATGTTTTGCTCTATATCATTAGAAACTTTATTTTTATATGTTTATAAAGTGTGTAACTATTATTTTGTAAAATATCTATGAAAAAGTTATATATATAAATGCAAAATTATAATAGAATACTCAAACAAGAGTTGTCAGAAGACAACAAAGCTCACCTCTGGGTGTCTAAGTCCAAAAAGGGCCATATCTGTGCCAAAATGCAATCCAGAGTGATGGTTCTTGTCTGTATGTGTTCCATTGATGATGGTGAACACACATGCAAAGTTTCCTTCACATCCAACAAGTGGTTGCATAGATATCTTAAACTTAAATGCAAAAGTTTAACCTGGGTGTCTACAGATGACGACGCCGACAACACGACGCTGGGGTCATGGCAATAGCTCTCCTGGGACTTCATACCGGTGAGCTAATTATAGAAATTGTTGTTATTTTTTAAGATTTTAAGTCTACATTTTGGATATTTTTATATTTTAAAATCGTCTTTCGCAATAAAAGCATTTAATTCAACTAATATAAATATGTTTTAATAACATTAGTCATAAAGAGCCATCAAATATCATTAACTACTGTAAATATAAAGACAAATTGGGATTTTGTTAAAGTTGGTGGCTATTTTGATGGCCATCTTGGATTTTTAGCCATTTTGAAAGTGGTTTTAAAATAATCAGTTAACCTTGTTCTATGTTTGTGCCAAGTTTGGTGCTTTTCTCAAAAATGGCACAATTTTTTCACAAAATGGCTCCATTATTATGGAAATATAATAATTCATTACTAAAGGATATTGAAAAAAAATACTTACTGTTATGAATAAATAAATAGAGGATATCAAAATTCAATATGCATTACCTGTTTATGATATCTCCCATATAAATGACATTCCAATTGATGAAATACAGTTTATTATAAATGATCAACTCTTCCTAGATACATTATTAATGGAAATAAGGGGGAAGTCTATATCTTATCATTCATTTAAAAAAAAGGAACTGGATAGGCTTAAAAAAGAACTAATAGAATATCGAAATTTTAGAACAGGCTTTGGATCCTGAAAGTATGGAACTATTAGAAAAACATAAAAAATCACTAAATAAAATACGAATAAATGGCAATTTATTTAGATCAAGAGCTAAAATAATTGATGAAGATGAAAAAACACTAACCATTGTGACAATGTGCAATGTCTAGAGATACTGTTATAAGCAATGCCCATTGTGAAAATGTTCAATCTTTACAGACACTGTTATAAGCACTGCCCAATGTGACAATGTGCAATCTTTAAAGACACAGTTATAAACACTGCCCATTGCGACAATGTGCAATCTCTAAAGACATTGTTATAACCACTGCACATTGTGAAAATGTGTAATCTTTAAAGACACAGTTATAAACACTGCCCATTGCAACAATATGCAATCTTAAGAGACATTGATATAAGCACTTTCCATTGCGACAATGTGCAGACATTGTTATAACCACTGCCCATTGTGACAATGTGCAGACATCCTTATAAACACTGCCCATTGTGACAATGTGCAATCTTAAGAGACATTGTTATAAGCACTGCCCATTGTGACAATGTGCAGACATTGTTATAAGCACTGCCCATTGTGACAATGTGCAATCTTTAAAGATACTGTTATAAACGCTGTCCATTGTGACAATGTGCAATCTTTAAAGATACTGTTATAAACGCTGTCCATTGTGACAATGTATAATCTTTAGAGACACTGTTATAAGCACTGCCCATTGTGACAATGTGAAATTTTTAAAGATACTGTTATAAGCACTGCCCATTGTGACAATGTGCAATCTTTAAAGATACTGTTATAAACGCTGTCCATTGTGACAATGTGCAATCTTTAAAGATACTGTTATAAACGCTGTCCATTGTGACAATGTGAAATCTTTAAAGATACTGTTATAAACGCTGTCCATTGTGACAATGTGAAATCTTTAAAGATACTGTTATAAGCACTGCCCATTGTGACAATGTGCAATCTTTAAAGATACTGTTATAAACGCTGTCCATTGTGACAATGTATAACCTTTAGAGACACTGTTATAAGCACTGCCCATTGTGACAATGTGAAATCTTTAAAGACACTGTTCCTTTATTCAAATGGCTCTGCTTATTGCCTAAATGTTTTGTATGAAATAAATAAAAGGGTAAAAACCACCTACTAGAAAATACATGTAAATGACAGAATAAGCACTTAAAAAAGATACAAAGACTAGAACTTAACATGGCAACTTTTTATACAGTGTATAACAACTCAATGGGTATTTTAAGGTCTGAAAAAATAAGTTGTTTGCTGTTTCCCTACTTAATCATTTTAAAAAATTAGCTTTTTTTAATATTTCATAAAGAATTTCCCATTCTTCCAAATTATTTGTTTTTTTTGTATGGGTTTTGAGCGCTTTTCCCGCAGTTCATCATCATTCCAGGGGTCTGTCAGGCAGTTAACCAGTACTTGATACATCTCACCACAAGTCATTGAGAGTTTTCCCACTAATTCGAAGGTGGGAGATTCACAGTTGTAGAACAAAGTTCTTTGAAAATTATCACAGTGGCAGTGGGGAACTCAAATCTATGACCTCTGGATTGACTGTCAGATATGTTCTCAGTTCAGCTAGCTAAGCCTGACTTCACAAATTAACCCACTCATTGAACACACTAAATCTTCTGAAACCCTGCTTCTGGAAAGAGCCAACTAATATTTTTTTTATTCATTACCTAATTCAAATTTAAATATGTTTAAATAAGTAAAATCAACAAAAACAAGAGGACCTGAATAGCTCTACTGGCAACAGATGCTACATGTAAAATACATCCAAACAATATATCGTCGCCATGTTTTGATTTGATCATCGCTCATCTTCTACTCACATATTAGCCTTGATTACAACAAACTGTTATATCCTTTACTTCAAAGGGGTTTAAAGGATAGTTGATCGATTCATGCCAGCATTGAATATCAACAGTTTGTAATAATCTGAGTGATTCAATAAATGCTGATGCACGCAAAACAGGGAAGCCATATGCAAACTTTGTTATTATCGAGTGATCATGTGATCAAGCAACCAATCAGTTGGCAGGTATAAATATACCTTGGGTACTTTATCACATTATAAATACAAACTTATTTTTTTGTTGTAAATACTCTTGATATCTTTTTTAAACACTAATAATGTTGAGTTAAAACTGAAGCACGAGTTGTTTTTTTTTACTTCCGGGTTAGATGGAAATGGCTGCCAGTTTTAGTTTTATCAAAACACGAAAACGTTTTTCTTTTCTTTTATTTCATTTATCAATTATATACATATCTAAGTGTATCTGTTGTAACCAAAAACACGTTGTATCATGTAACAATGCAAACAACACCATTCACTTAGAGTCGGACATCACGATAGGTGTGAATAACCGACACTGATTTTTTTTCAAGGTAACTATCTCTATAACGCAGTCCATGTATAACGCGGTTTCATATTGTGTACCGCAAAATCAGCGTTATAATGGGACCTGAGTGTATCTAAGGTCTAGTCCTTAAATTTTCAAAGAAAATTTCTTTAAATTTCACTTAAAATGTGCTTATAAGCCCTGTTGTGGGGCATTTGTGGTCGAATGACGCTGATTCAAGAACTCATCCGAGATCTTGTGGTTATATAATTGCTGTGCAAGATTGGTTTAGATTCAATCAAAAATGAAGGTACTATTGCGTCTACAACATTTTCCCTATATAATTCTATGTAAAACAGCGGCCCCAAATTTGACCCAAGGACACTACTTCAACAAATCGTTTAGGGGACCCCCATGCAATATTACATGTAAAATATCTAAAGTCTAGGCTTTGAACTTTCAGAGAAAATGTGTTTTCAAGTTTCGCTTAAAATGTGCTTATAAGCCCTGAGGGGGGGGCATTTGTGGTCAAATGACGCTGGTTCAGGAACTCGGACGAGATGTTATGGTTACATAATTGCTGTGCAAGTCTGGTTAAGTTAAAAATATCGGCTTTACAAGAAAAAGGTTAACAGACGGACGATGGACAATTTACCATGACATAAGCCCTGCTAGCCTATGGCCAGTAGAGCTAATAAACTGTAAAAATTTGGAATGTCAAAATTACAAAATCATCAACCAATTGACATTTTCAGCTGTTCATTACATTTTAGTCTGCAGGTTTTCTGTTGCCAGGAATGTAAACTGTTACAACTACTGACTATTTTAGCTGTTCTTGAATATTCCATTCTAAAGGTCCTTTGTTGCCAGGAATGTAAAACTTCATCTTAAAGCCACATACTTGTATGTTGTATCAACCACTAAACATTTCAGCTGTTCTTGAACATTCCAGTCTGCACATCTTCTGTTGCCAGGAATGTAAAACTGTACATCTTAAAGTCATAATAACACATTCCGTGAAACGCTATATTGGAAAATATGGTGAGATACTCCCCCAAGGCAAACCACGAGTATACTGAAAGAAAAAGTTGAGTGGATTAGATCAGGTTATCAACTGGGATGATGATGAAGTGGTTAGGGAGTTGGTCTCTCATGCCTATATTAGTTCAACCAATGAAACAAACTTAAGAATAATTCACAAAAAATGTTTGATTGTTTGAATATTTAACATCAACTTGAAGTCACCGTGGACAAACAGCAATCAATTAACCTAACCACTCATTCCTGGTGCCCTGAAAGGTTAACCAGTGCTATCTTGGCAAGTAAATGATAACTTTCCCACTTGAATCAGCTGTGAGTGATGAAAGACATTGAAACACAATGTCATATATATCAATCATCACTGAGACTGTGGTCAGGTATAGATTCAATCACATGACCCCTGGATTGCGCTACCAACTGAGCTATCAGACTCCAGCTTACTCTAAACTAAATCAATATAAACAAATAATTCAAATTAATAAATATGCTGGGCCTAAATTCATCAATAGTTTGAGTCTGAGAATAGGACTGGGACTCAAAAATCTTACACTTTTGAAAACCCTTTAAAACACACAATTATGGGTAAAAAATGTGATCATGTAATATTTTCTGTTAAATAATCATTACAACTGCTTGTTTCAGCAACTAAATATAGTAATTTGCTTTTTTAATTGATATTAATTAAATATTTTTTTTTTTTAAGTTTTGAGCCCGAGTCTAAATCTCAGACTCAAAATACTGATGAATTTAGGTCCAGGTGTGTCAGATATTCCTCTATCATCATCGAGTATGCATATACATTTGTTAATGTATCAGTGAAAATTCCAGGAAACTTTTAATGTAATTGCTGAGAATTAGACACTCACAGGTTAAACAAGAAGTGTCACTGGTAAGTCACATGCCCCCCCAAATGGTCGTTGAAAAGTAACAATATAATTATGTTATAATAGGTAGCGATGTATCCATAAATATAAAGATTAATGGACTGATCTTTCAAACTAGAAATGCAATTTCATGTTTTTTTACATTAAAATGTGACCTTGACCTTTGTGTAACCTTGACCTTGACATCTGATGTAATGGTCTGGGTGTTTCAACAGTTAAATGATGCTGAAACATCATCATGACATGCTGATCACTTGTGTCAAGCTATTTTAAAATCCCTAAATGTAAGACAAAGTTACAGATCAATTGTTGATATATTGAGCCAAGTGTTTTTGAAATTCATCCATGTATGATAAAGTTAAAGGACGGACTTGAAATCTCAAACAGATTCATTCAAAGTGTTGTCATACATACTAAAAGTGTGACTTTGACCTTTGAGGTATGGGTCTAGGTCTTACTTATGACACGTCGTCATGTCATCTTGATAAATTGAGCCAAGTTAAAGGCAAAGTCACAGACCAGACACACAATATCAAACAAATTGAAAGTGTGACCTTGATCTTTGAGGAAACACTTAATTATGTAATGTTGATCAACTGAGCCAAGTGTTTTTAAAATTTATCCATAGATGACAAACCGGACAAGAAATGTCATAAAAACTGAAAGTGTGGTCAAACAAAGTTAAATTGTGACCTTTGTGACCTTGACCTTTGAAGTGGGAGTTTGGGTATTAAGTGCAACACGTCGTCATGTTATGTTGATCATTAAATTTTATAACAAGTATTTATAAAAATTCATCTTTGCATGACAAAGTTGCAGGCCAGACACGAAAATCTTACAAAGACTCAAAGTGTTGTCAAACTCAAATTGTGACCTTGACCTTTGAGGTACGGGTGTGGGTCTTACTCGTGACACGTCGTCATGTTATGTTTATCAATTGTAGCAAGTATCATTAAAATCCATCTATGCATGACAAAGTTACAGACTGGACACAAAATTTCACAGACTCAAAGTGTTATTAAACAAACTCAAATTGTGACCTTGACCTTTGAGGTACAGGTGTGGGTCTTACTTGCAAAACGTTTTCATGTTATGTTGATCATTTGCAGCAAGTATTTATAAAATCCATCTATGCATGACAAAGTTACAGGCCGGACACAAAGTCTCACACAAACTTGAAAGTGTTGTCAAACAAACTCAAATAGTGACCTTGACCTTTGAGTTACGGGTTGGATCTTACTCGTGACATGTCGTCATGTTATGTTGATCATTTGTAACATGTATTTATAAAATCCATCTATGCATGACAAAATTACAGGCCAGACACGAAATCTCACACAAACTCGAAGTGTTGTCAAACAAACTCAAATAGTGACCTTGACCTTTGAGTTACGAGTGTGGATCTTACTCGCAACATGTCGTCATGTTATGTTGATCATTTGTAACAAGTATCATTTAAATCCATCTATGCATGACAAAGTTACAGGCTGGACACGAAATCTCACACAGATTCAAATTGTGACCTTGACCTTTGAGGTACAGATGTGAGTCTTACTCGCGACACATCGTCATGTTATGTTGTTATGTTGATCATTTGTACCAATCCATCTATGCATGACAAAGATACAGGCCAGAAACCAAATACCAGACGGAAGGACGGACGGACGCTGCGATTACTAAATGCCACCCCAAAAATTTTTTGGGGGGGGTGTGGGGGGGCATAAAAAAAACTTAAGAAAATAATGTTAGAAATAAATGTACATATTAACAGGAAAATCATTTCCTGCCACCCACTCGAGTATATAAAAATGGGGCATAACTTAGGTAAAAGTGTATGTGCTTACTCAAATTCAATCTCATGTGAGGTGTAGTAATAATAAATCATGCGTAGCATTTTGAGAAGAACCAGGTTATGTTTGTTGATAGAAGATGTTATATATAATATACATGTAGTTTTACGATGAATAAAGAGACATAACTTATGCAACATTATTTATGAGAACTATAAATAAATTCATTGCTAGGTCTTGCAATAAGCAACTACATGTACATGTATGTGTACAAATTTGAAAAGAATCATGCAATATAATTTGTGTTATTTAATAGTATAATACATGTGTGACACTGAAATGCAATCCCATACAAGGTTTAGTGATAAGCAACCTTGTATATAAATTTGAAAAAAAAAAACAGAAAGCGTTTATATACCTCATGTAAAATTGGATGTGCATGCCTGAACTAAAATCCCATGCAAGGTATAAATTTATAATAAGCAACCTTTTGTACAACTTTGAAAACAGTGTGTATAAGTTTGAAAAAAATCAGAAGATTGTTTGAGTTACTGAGTGAACTTAAAAAAAATGTAATTGATAGAAACTCCAGTAAAAGAACACACATAGTGCACATGCAAGATCTAGTAATGACCTTGTGTGGAACATTAAAAAGAATTAGACCACACTTGGTCGAGTTATTGAGCAAATGCTGAATAAAATAGATGCACAACTCAGGTAAATCTAAGGAGCTAAAAGGCAAATCTTAAATGAGGAGCTAAAATGCAAATCTAAAATAAGGAGCTGAAAGGCAAATCTCAAATGAGGATTTATTAGGCAAATAAAAAATTAGGAGCTAAAAGGCAAATCTAAAATTAGGAGCTAAAAGACAAATCTAAAATGAGGAGGTAAAAAGACAAATCTAAAATGCGGAGCTAAAAGGCAAATCTAAAATGCAGAGCATAAAAGTAAATCTAAAATGAGGAGCTAAAAGGCCAATATAAAATGCAATCCCATTCAAATTTTGTTCAAGTTATCAAGCGGTTGTCAGCCTGCCAGTACAAACTACCCGACAGTCTGCATGAAAAGTTTTCAAAGTCAAAATTACAGTTCAATTCATTTAAAAAAAAGCTTATTCTGAGAGTAAAATCTATCCATATGCAAAACTACATAATCATAACTTATAATGCCAAATGGTTTCACATGGCACCTAGTCTGTAGAATGAGAATGGACCCAGCTCTCTTGAATGGGTCCATTAAATAGCAATGTTGGGAAAGCCACATTTGAACATGTTGATTGGTCAGTGGCTTCAACTGAAAGTTTGGATGATGTCGCTGTTTAGTAACTGTTCAATTGCTATGAATATAGGGATTATTATGATTACAATACTTACTATTTGGCTCGCAGTATTTGTTATGTCTAACAAAAAAATATACTGACAGTAGAAACACGACCACGTTGAATACAAATAATATCATTTTCCACCACAGATTCTTCTGGTCCTGAAATCACACAGTAAATATAAACTTCACTTCTCCTTGAACACGCCTGTCAGGTTTAATATCGAAACAGATTAATTTTTATTAACAAAGGACATGGATGATAATAAACTTTACCAAAATTTATAGTGAAAAGGGGTGATTACTCCTGTGAATTTGACTGACGCTGACACATACCAAACTCTGTATTTTACAATTATACAGCTACACACCAAATATAACTAAGACATAGTTGTCAATATCCATACCAAACAGGGAACTTTGCTTGGATGTTCCCAGTTACTTCACATCAAAAGGCACTACTAGACCACTAGGTTCTGAAGATGTCCACCAGAAAAGGAGAATTATATAAATTTGGCTAATTGTTTCCATAGTAACAGAAAAAAATATTGAAATTGAAATTGAGCAGTAAAGGACACTGCTAGACCACTAAGTTGATATGTGTACAAGGTTTCGTGAAGTACCCTTCAACAGTGAATTTAGTAATATTGGCTATTTGTTTCCATGGTAACTGAATATACTGAAAATGAAGTCCAACACAGCAAAATGTACTACTGGATCACTAGGTTACAGTTACCATGAACACTTTTGAAGTTGTTCTCTGGAAACAGCTGCTATCTCAACAGTTTCCATTGTTACAGAAAAAAAATTGAAAAAAACACCCTAATAGCAAAAGATACTGCTAGACCACTAGGTTGACATGTGTACCAAATTTCATAAAGTTACCTTGAATGGTTTTGGAGTTGTGCTCTAGAAAAATTTTCAGATGCACAAACGGTGCTCAATTTAATCACATCTGCTAAATTGAGTTGCTACATAGAAGTAAATACATACAGTCTTCAAGCAGTAAATAACTGAAAACCAATTTGATGGCGGACACATGTAGTGGTTGGATGCACTGACAGATGGACAGTGGTAACACTTTACCGGTATGTCCCTTCACCATTATTTGAATAACAAGGGTATAATACAATAATTTCTAAGCCCATGACTTCAGAAATATCACCTTCTTTGACAGAATCAACCGACTTTAGTTTACAGTTATTCATTATAGCTTGACTGCCAATGAAGCTCAAAACTTATGTGAACCACTCTCGAGTACGCTTCCTGGGTAAAGCTAGTACTGAGGTTTTTTAAAGGTCTCGGGTCGAGCTTGGGATCAAACCTGCAACCTCTGGTGTAAGCGACCAACACTCTATCCACTACCCTACCAACCAACTTTCACCAGATGGGTTAAGAAACTTCTATCTCAACAGTTTCCTTTGTTACAGAAAAAATATTGGAAAAAAAAAATCCCTAATAGCAAAAGACACTGCTACACCACTAGGTTGACATGTGTACCGTTTCATAAAATCACCTTGAATGGTTTTGGAGTTGTGCTCTTGAAAATCTCTCGGATGCACAAATGGTTTCGTCATTATGACGTTAATGGAGCTTTATGATGTGTGAGCTAAAACAGCGCTGCGGTCAAATCAGTGCAAAACAGATGATGTTTTCTTTGATACATGGTAATGTTTATAAATTTTCAAGTCTTAACTCTGTATTTGAAAGTTATATATCCGTGTGATGCAAACGTGAAACCGCGTATTCGAGTCGACCCTTTATTTCACTTCTATTTTGGAAAGGACTGTAACACTTGTTAATGGTGGAAATTTATCAAATTTATAATTTAAAATATAATTCATAACCCCCCTAAAAAGTAACAAATATTATATTACATCCGTATTGATTTGGACTGATATATTTTCAGTGAAATATCAAATTGGGTGTGCTTGAGTACTGGTTAACCATTCAGGATTCCAGGAAACAGTGGTTAGGTTAACCGATCATCAGTTAGCCCTCAACGGCATAAAAATGATGCTAAATATTCAATCAATCAATTTGTGACTTTTATACTCATATTTTCAACACCAGTGCAATACAATGACACCAGTTTAATGAAATGATAACATCTTAATATGAAGTTTCAGATATTAATGTAAGGAGATCCGTATCTTGAAATGGTTACTGGCATACATTCATAAGTGTCAGGGCTCTTCCTTGCAATTTTGTGAATGGGGTCAGCGCCCCTGACCTTGGGAAAATAAGAAGAAAAATTAAAAGAAATTGGGAAGATTACATGGCACAAGTTCCTTCAATATATACATAATAGACATTAACAATATATGTGTAATGTATATCAAATGTATACAAAAATGTTTATGTTCTTGTAGAAGACTACATTAAAAATCATAAAATTAAAAAATCTTTTCCCCCCAAATATTTCTTTTGGTTTCTTTGCATTTTGAAATTAGAAATTTTGTTACTTTGGATTGGGGGGAAAAAAAATATATCCAAAAATGGGCAAACGAGAGCCCTGCATGTAAAACTGCTTTGATGTTCGAACATGAGAAACAATAATTAAACATTGTGTTTAATCCCAGGCTGGGTCATACAAAAGACTTCACCATACAAAAATAGCATATTTCAATACTGCAGCGTATCCTACGAAACAATTCTAACATTTAAAACTCTAACTTTAAGAGTATGGTGTGGTAACATAGCAACACACTGGTCAGACCTACCTCTGAGGTTACTTTATAAAAAACAGATTTGTGTGTCCATCTTATAAGTCCACATGAGACGAGCATGTAGACCTGGGAACACACCATAAAAGCTATGAATGAATATTCATGGATATCTGGAAAAAAAATAAGAGCTTGATATATTATAAGCAATAGCAATACTAATACACATGTATATACTATCATATATCTAATATTGACTTAATGACAAGAGATCAATGAAAATATTAAAGAATGTAATAAAATGTTGAGAAAGTGAATAACAAGAAAATGACATTAAGTGGATCAGTGTAAACACAGGATCTTACATATTAAGGCCATCCTTAAAAAATAATTTTTTTGCTGTGCTCCTACCTTCTCATTCAAAATTGCAGCTACCCAAACTTTTTTATTGACTGTCAAAGTGTTTAATTTTTTTTCATGATTTCTGTCCATTTTTTTTTTAAACGACTACACAAAATCTAAATTTGCCAAAAAAAAATTAACTACCTACTTAGCCACATGAAAAAATACTGGGTTGGAGCACAGCAAACAAATATTTTTTTAAGGATGGCCTAAGTGCTCATTTATAATTGAATTTCGTAAAGGAACTGGCAAGAGTGTATGACAGTATGGATGGAGAATGAGCCTAAATATTAAGTTTATTTAATACAATTATACATATTTACATTTAATTGTCATATAAATGACACTGAGGACAATGAATGGTGTGTTTACCACAACCAAGTTGTGTACAAAGTGGTTGAGTGGCCATGTTGCATGTGGGAGGTGGCAGGTTTGATTCCAAGCCAGTCCAAATCAAAGAACTAAAACATGGGACTAGAAGATCCTCTATGACAATGTGCTCCGAGCCATAAGAGGATATATATATAGGACCTGTGAATCTGTTGTCAGCCTGAATGGTGTATCTTACCACATGTCAGTGGCCTGGTACTCAAGCATGGCAGCAGTATGAGGACTGTCTGAAGAAGACACCCTCAAGAATACTTGAACATACAGTAAAACTTTGTTGACTCAAACACGGATGACTGGAACACCACATGTAGCTTGAACCACTTATCTGGTCCCCGGCCAAATTCCTACTATTTCGATGTATATACATGTACATGTATGGTATGATGTTGAACATTACTTGGCTTGAATAACTCGTAAGTAGAACTAATTTGTCCATTCCTGTCGGGTTTGAGCCATCGAAGTTCTATTGTAGTTAAAAGTAACACAAAACAACCTATCAGTACAACATATCGAATGAGAGTGTGCAAAATAATCTACTTTGGGTCAATTCAAATATGTAGCAGATCAGAATACTTAAGATCAGTGATTGCTCAGATACCATCATGACTATAGCTATTCATTTGTTGTTTTTTTTAAAAAAAAAGAAAAGCTAATAAAAAAAATACAACAAAAAGATTGACACATACTAGCATTATCAGTTGATGAAACGGAAGACAAAGTGACTAGCGCAAGATTCTCCACCACATGACAGAAAACAGCAAATTTCACAATCTGCGTGTATAAGAACTGTCTTTTGCCAACATCGACACGTAAATACCATTGGTAATAACAATACGCCAACATAAAACGTAATCCTGCCTGTAGTGTTATGCAGATTCTCCATACGTATCTCTGTGGGGTGAAACCACCAATTGCCGAGCTAACAGTGGGAAGGAAATTTGGGACCTTCAAATATAAAATGGTACAGGTATACAATTTTAAACAGTTAATTCCAAGGCATGTCATACATTATCAGTTTGATAATTTGTATAATTGTAACGGCTAAAAGATGTGAAATGTTTTCCTTTCACTGCCCTTTAAAATTGACATGGTCGCATGACAATCACTTATCACACTGTGCAGTGGCTTAATAATTGAGAAAGACGGATCCTTCTTCTGCTATAGCAGCTATTTAGTGAGACTGTTACTGGTTTGCCGGGCCAAATTAGCTCAGTCGATTACGAGTCTGACTATCAATCCAGCGGTCATCAGTTACTTGCAGAAATGGGGTGTGCTTGAGTACTGGTTAACCTTTCAGGATCCCAGGAAACAGTGGTTAGGTGATAGCCATCAATGGCATAAACATGATGCTAAATATTCAATCAATCAACTGTTACTGTTTGTAGTAGTGAGACTGTTACTGTTTGTAGTAGTGAGACTGTTACTGTTCAAAGTTGTGAGACTGTAATTGTTTGTAGTAGTGAGACTGTTACTGTTTGTAGTAATGAGACTGTTACTGTTTGTAGAAGTGAGGCTGTTACTGTTTATAGTAGTGAGACTGTTACTGTATGTAGTAGTGAGACTGTTACTGTCTGTAGTAGTGAGACTGTTATTGTTTAAAGTAGTGAGACTGTTACTGTTTGTAGTAGTGAGACTGTTACTGTTTGTAGTAGTGAGGCTGTTACTGTTTATAGTAGTGAGACTGTTACTGTATGTAGTAGTGAGACTGTTACTGTTTGTAGAAGCGAGGCTGTTACTGTTTGTAGTAGCGAGGCTGTTACTGTTTGTAGTAGTGAGACTGTTACTGTTTGTAGTAGTGAGACTGTTACTGTTTATAGAAGTGAGACTGTTACTGTATATAGTAGTGAGACTGTTACTGTTTGTAGTAGTGAGACTGTTACTGTTTATAGTAGTGAGACTGTAACTGTTTGTAGTAGCAAGCCTTACTGTTTGTAGTAGTGAAAATGTTATTGTTTAAAGTAGTGACACTGTTACTGTTTGTAGTAGCGAGACTGTTACTGTCTGTAGTAGTGAGACTTTACTGTTTGTAGTAGTGAGACTGTTACTGTTTGTAGTAGTGAAACTGTTACTGTTTAAAGAAGTGATACTGTTACTGTTTGTAGTAGCGACACTGTAACTGTTTGTAGTAGTGAGACTGTTACTGTTTGTTGTAGTAAAACTGTTACTGTTTAAAGTAGTGACACTGTTACTGTTTGTAGTAGTGACACTGTTACTGTTTGTAGTAGCGGGACTTTTAATGTTTGTAGTAGTGACACTGTTATTGTTTCTAGTAGCGAGACTGTTACTGTTTGTAGTAGTGAGACTGTTACTGTTTGTAGTAGTGACACTGTTACTTTTTGCAGTAGCGAGACTGTTACTGTTTGTAGTAGTGAGACTGTTATTGTTTGTAGTAGCGAGACTGTTACTGATTGTAGTAGTGAGACTGTTACTGTTTGTAGTAGTGAGACTGTTGCTGTTTGTAGTACTGAGACTGTTACTGTTTGTAGTAATGAGTCTGTTACTGTTTGTAGTAGTGAAGCTGTTACTGTTTGTAGTAGTGAAACTGTTACTGTTTGTTGTAGCCAGACTGTTACTGTTTGTAGAAGTGTGACTTACTGTTTAAAGTAGCGACACTGTTACTGTTTGTAGTAGCGACACTGTTACTGTTTGTAATAGTGAGATTGTTACTGTCTGTAGTAGTGAGACTGTTACTGTTTGTAGTAGTGAGACTTTAACTGTTTATAGTAGCATGACTTACTGTTTGTAGTAGTGAAATTGTTACTTTTATAAGTAGTGACACTGTTACTGTTTGTAGTAGTGACACTGTTACTGTATGTAGTAGCGGGACTTTTACTGTTTGTAGTAGCGACACTGTTATTGTTTGTAGTAGCGAGACTGTTACTGTTTGTAGTAGTGAGACTGTTACTGTTTGTAGTAGTGACACAGTTACTGTTTGTAGTAGCGAGACTGTTATTGTTTATAGCAGCGAGACTGTTACTGTTTGTAGTAGTGAGTCTGTTACTGTTTGTAGTAGTGAGGCTGTTACTGTTTATAGTAGTGAGACTGTTACTGTATGTAGTAGTGAGGCTGTTACTGTTTATAGTAGTGAGACTGTTACTGTATGTAGTAGCGAGACTGTTACTGTTTATAGTAGCGAGACTGTTACTGTTTAAAGTAGAGAGACTGTTACTGTTTGTAGTAGCAAGACTGTTACTGTTTGTAGTAGCGAGGCTGTAACTGTTTGTAGTAGTGAGGCTGTTACTGTTTGTAGTAGTGAGACTGTTACTGTATGTAGTAGTGACTGTTACTTTTTGTAGTAGTAAGACTGTAACTGTTTGTAGTAGCAAGACTTACTGTTTGTAGTAGTGAAACTGTTACTGTTTAAAGTAGTGACACTGTTACTGTTTGTAGTAGCGAGACTGTTACTGTTTGTAGTAGTGAGACTGTTACTGTTTGTAGTTGTGAGACTGTTACTGTTTGTAGTAGCGAGACTGTTACTGTTTGTAGTAGTGAGACTGTAACTGTTTGTAGTAGCAAGACTTACTGTTTGTAGTAGTGAAACTGTTACTGTTTAAAGTAGTGACACTGTTACTGTTTGTAGTAGCGACACTGTTACTGTTTGTAGTAGTGAGACTGTTACTGTTTGTAGTAGTGAGACTTACTGTTTGTAGAAGTAAAACTGTTACTGTTTAAAGAAGTGACACTGTTACTGTTTGTAGTAGCGACACTGTTACTGTTTGTAGTAGTAAGACTGTTACTGTTTGTAGTAGTGAGGCTGTTACTGTTTATAGTAGTGAGACTGTTACTGTATGTAGTAGTGAGACTGTTACTGTTTGTAGTAGTGAGACTGTTACTGTTTATAGTAGTGAGAATGTAACTGTTTGTAGTAGCAAGACTTACTGTTCTGTTTGTAGTAGTGAAACTGTTACTGTTTAAAGTAGTGACACTGTTACTGTTTGTAGTAGCGAGACTGTTTGTAGTAGTGAGACTGTTACTGTATGTAGTAGCGGGACTTTTACTGTTTGTAGTAGCGACACTGTTATTGTTTGTAGTAGCGAGACTGTTACTGTTTGTAGAAGTGAGACTGTTACTGTTTGTAGTAGTGACACTGTTACTGTTTGTAGTAGCGGGACTGTTACTGTTTATAGCAGCGAGACTGTTACTGTTTGTAGTAGTGAGTCTGTTACAGTTTGTAGTAGTGAGGCTGTTACTGTTTATAGTAGTGAGACTGTTACTGTATGTAGTAGTGAGGCTGTTACTGTTTATAGTAGTGAGACTGTTACTGTATGTAGTAACGAGACTGTTACTGTTTATAGTAGCGAGACTGTTACTGTTTAAAGTAGCGAGACTGTTACTGTTTGTAGTAGCGAGACTGTTACTGTTTGTAGTAGCGAGGCTGTTACTGTTTGTAGTAGTGAGGCTGTTACTGTATGTAGTAGTGAGACTGTTACTTTTTGTAGTAGTGAGACTGTAACTGTTTGTAGTAGCAAGACTTACTGTTTGTAGTAGTGAAACTGTTACTGTTTAAAGTAGTGACACTGCTACTGTTTGTAGTAGCGAGACTGTTACTGTTTGTAGTTGTGAGACTGTTACTGTTTGTAGTAGCGAGACTGTTAGTGTTTGTAGTAGTGAGACTGTAACTGTTTGTAGTAGCAAGACTTACTGTTTGTAGTAGTGAGACTGTTACTGTTTAAAGTAGCGACACTGTTACTGTTTGTAGTAGCGACACTGTTACTGTTTGTAGTAGTGAGACTGTTACTGTTTGTAGTAGCAAGACTTACTGTTTGTAGTAGTAAAACTGTTACTGTTTAAAGAAGTGACACTGTTACTGTTTGTAGTAGCGACACTGTTATTGTTTGTAGTAGCGAGACTGTTACTGTTTGTAGTAGTGAAACTGTTACTGTTTGTAGTAGTGACACAGTTACTGTTTGTAGTAGCGAGACTGTTATTGTTTATAGCAGCGAGACTGTTACTGTTTGTAGTAGTGAGTCTGTTACTGTTTGTAGTAGTGAGGCTGTTACTGTTTATAGTAGTGAGACTGTTACTGTATGTAGTAGTGAGGCTGTTACTGTTTATAGTAGTGAGACTGTTACTGTATGTAGTAGCGAGACTGTTACTGTTTATAGTAGCGAGACTGTTACTGTTTAAAGTAGAGAGACTGTTACTGTGGTGTAGTAGCAAGACTGTTACTGTTTGTAGTAGCGAGGCTGTTACTGTTTATAGTAGTGAGACTGTTACTGTATGTAGTAGTGAGGCTGTTACTGTTTATAGTAGTGAGACTGTTACTGTATGTAGTAGCGAGACTGTTACTGTTCATAGTAGCGAGACTGTTACTGTTTAAAGTAGAGAGACTGTTACTGTGGTGTAGTAGCAAGACTGTTACTGTTTGTAGTAGCGAGGCTGTTACTGTTTGTAGTAGTGAGGCTGTTACTGTTTGTAGTAGTGAGACTGTTACTGTATGTAGTAGTGACTGTTACTTTTTGTAGTAGTAAGACTGTAACTGTTTGTAGTAGCAAGACTTTCTGTTTGTAGTAGTGAAACTGTTACTGTTTAAAGTAGTGACACTGTTACTGTTTGTAGTAGCGAGACTGTTACTGTTTGTAGTAGTGAGACTGTTACTGTTTGTAGTTGTGAGACTGTTACTGTTTGTAGTAGCGAGACTGTTACTGTTTGTAGTAGTGAGACTGTAACTGTTTGTAGTAGCAAGACTTACTGTTTGTAGTAGTGAAACTGTTACTGTTTAAAGAAGTGACACTGTTACTGTTTGTAGTAGCGACACTGTAACTGTTTGAATTTGGAAGACTGTTACTGTTTGTAGTAGTGAGGCTGTTACTGTTTATAGTAGTGAGACTGTTACTGTATGTAGTAGTGAGACTGTTACTGTTTGTAGTAGTGAGACTGTTACTGTTTATTGTAGTGAGAATGTAACTGTTTGTAGTAGCAAGACTTACTGTTCTGTTTGTAGTAGTGAAACTGTTACTGTTTAAAGTAGTGACACTGTTACTGTTTGTAGTAGCGAGACTGTTTGTAGTAGTGAGACTGTTACTGTATGTAGTATGGGGACTTTTACTGTTTGTAGCAGCGACACTGTTATTGTTTGTAGTAGCGAGACTGTTACTGTTTGTAGAAGTGAGACTGTTACTGTTTGTAGTAGTGACACTGTTACTGTTTGTAGCAGCGAGATTGTTATTGTTTATAGCAGCGAGACTGTTACTGTTTGTAGTAGTGAGTCTGTTACTGTTTGTAGTAGTGAGGCTGTTACTGTTTATAGTAGTGAGACTGTTACTGTATGTAGTAGCGAGACCGTTACTCTTTATAGTAGCGAGACTGTTACTGTTTAAAGTAGCGAGACTGTTACTGTTTGTAGTAGCGAGGCTGTTACTGTTTGTAGTAGTGAGGCTGTTACTGTATGTAGTAGTGAGACTGTTACTTTTTGTAGTAGTAAGACTGTTACTGTTTGTAGTAGCAAGACTTACTGTTTGTAGTAGTGAAACTGTTACTGTTTAAAGTAGTGACACTGTTACTGTTTGTAGTAGCGAGACTGTTACTGTTTGTAGTTGTGAGACTGTTACTGTTTGTAGTAGCAAACTGTTAGTGTTTGTAGTAGTGAGACTGTAACTGTTTGTAGTAGCAAGACTTACTGTTTGTAGTAGTGAGACTGTTACTGTTTAAAGTAGTGACACTGTTACTGTTTGTAGTAGCGACACTGTTACTGTTTGTAGTAGAGAGACTGTTACTGTTTGTAGTAGTGAGACTGTTACTGTTTGTAGTAGCAAGACTTACTGTTTGTAGTAGTAAAACTGTTACTGTTTAAAGAAGTGACACTGTTACTGTTTGTAGTAGTGAGACTGTTACTTTTTGTAGTAGTGAGACTGTTACTGTTTGTAGGAGCAAGACTTACTGTTTGTAGTAGCAAAACTGTTACTGTTCAAAGAAGTGACACTGTTACTGTTTGTAGTAGCGACACTGTTACTGTTTGTAGTAGTAAGACTGTTACTGTTTGTAGTAGTGAGGCTGTTACTGTTTATAGTAGTGAGACTGTTACTGTATGTAGTAGTGAGACTGTTACTGTTTGTAGTAGTGAGACTGTTACTGTTTATAGTAGTGAGACTGTAACTGTTTGTAGTAGCAAGACTTACTGTTCTGTTTGTAGTAGTGAAACTGTTACTGTTTAAAGTAGTGACACTGTTACTGTTTGTAGTAGCGAGACTGTTACTGTTTGTAGTAGTGAGACTGTTACTGTTTGTAGTTGTGAGACTGTTACTGTTTGTAGTAGCGAGACTGTTAGTGTTTATAGTAATGAGACTGTAACTGTTTGTAGTAGCAAGACTTACTGTTTGTAGTAGTGAAACTGTTACTGTTTAAAGTAATGACACTGTTACTGTTTGTAGTAGCAACACTGTTACTGTTTGTAGTAGTGAGACTGTTACTGTTTGTATTAGTGAGACTGTTACTGTTAGTAGTAGCGAGACTTACTGTTTGTAGTAGTAAAACTGTTACTGTTTAAAGTAGTGACACTGTTACTGTTTGTAGTAGTGACACTGTTACTGTTTGTAGTAGCGAGGCTGTTACTGTTTGTAGTAGTAAGACTGTTACTGTTTGTAGTAGTGAGGCTGTTACTGTTTATAGTAGTGAGACTGTTACTGTATGTTGTAGTGAGACTGTTACTGTTTGTAGTAGTGAGACTGTTACTGTTTAGAGTAGTGAGACTGTAACTGTTTGTAGTAGCAAGACTTACTGTTCTGTTTGTAGTAGTGAAACTGTTACTGTTTAAAGTAGTGACACTGTTACTGTTTGTAGTAGCGAGACTGTTACTGTTTGTAGTAGTGACACTGTTAGTGTTTGTAGTAGTGACACTGTTTCTGTATGTAGTAGCAGGACTGTTACTGTTTGTAGTAGTGACACTGTTACTGTTTGTAGTATTGACACTGTTACTGTTTGTAGTATTGACACTGTTCCTGTTTGTAGTAGTGACACTGTTACTGTTTGTAGTATCGACACTGTTACTGTTTGTAGTAGTGACACTGTTACTGTTTGTAGTATCGATACTGTTACTGTTTGTAGTAGCGACGTTGTTACTGTTTGTAGTAGCGAGGCTGTTATTGTTTGTAGTAGGGAGGCTGTTACTGTTTGTAGTAGCGAGACTGTTACTGTTTGTAGTAGAGAGGCTGTTACTGTTTGTAGTAGCGACGCTGTTACTGTTTGTAGTAGCGATGCTGTTACTGTTTGTAGTAGTGACGCTGTAACTGTTTGTAGTAGCGAGGCTGTTACTGTTTGTAGTAGTGTGGCTGTTACTGTTTGTAGTAGCGAGAATGTTACTGTTTGTAGTAGCGAGACTGTTACTAGTGAGACTGTTACTGTTTGTAGTTGTGAGACTGTTACTGTTTGTCCGCCTCGCATGCAGAAGGTTGTGGGTTCAATCCCCAGCCGGGTTCTACCAAAGACTTTAAAAATGGTACTAGAAGCTTCCTCGCTTGATGCTCAGCATTTAGAGGAGAGTACTAGGTCTGGTCGGCCTGGTGTCAGCATAATGTGACTGGGTGGGGTATCATACAATGTGTCTGCAGCATGATACTCCAGTGTGACAGCGCTTAGACTACTGTCTCAAGTAGACACCGTCGTGATATGACTGAAAAATTGTTGAAAGCGACGTTAAACACCATACAACAACTGTTACTGTTTGTAGTAGTGAGACTGTTACTGTTTATAGTAGTGAGACTGTTACTGTTCAAAGTAGTGAGACTGTTACTGTTTATAGTAGTGAGACTGTTACTGTTTGTAGTAGTGAGACAGTTACTGTTTATAGTAGTGAGTCTGTAACCTTTTGTAGTAGCGAGACTGTTACTGTTTGTAGTAGCAAGGCTGTTACTGTTTGTAGTAGTGAGACTGTTCCTGTTTATAGTAGTGAGACTGTTACTGTTTGTAGTAGTGAGACTGTTACTGTTTATAGTAGTGAGACTGTTACTGTTTGTAGTAGTGAGACTGTTACTGTTTGTAGTAGCGAGACTGTAACTGTTTGTAGTAGTGACACTTTTACTGTTTGTAGTAGCGAGACTGTTACTGTTTGTAGTAGCGAGACTGCTACTGTTTGTAGTAGTGAAACTGTTACTGTTTATAGTAGTGAGACTGTTTGTCCGCCTCACATGCAGAAGGTTGTGGGTTCAATCCCCAGCCGGGTCATACCAAAGACTCTAAAAATGGTACTGAAAGCTTCCTCGCTTGATGCTCAACATTTACAGGAGAGTTCTAGATCTGGTCGGCCTGGTGTCAGTATAATGTGGCATGGTGGGGTATCATACCATGTGTCTGCGGCATGATACTCCAGTGTGACAGCGCTTAGAATACTGTCTCAAGTAGACACCATCACAATATGACTGAAAAATTGTTGAAAGCGACGTTAAACACCATACAACAACTGTTACTGTTTGTAGTAGTGAGACTGTTACTGTTTTAGTTTTGAGACTGTTATTGTTTATAGTAGTGAAACTGTTGTAAACTGTGACCAATGTACATTCACTACAGATAAAAGTATACCGGTATATCACTGCACTGTGTGACCGGATCGCCTGTGCAACAATTTGCAGCTCTATCCATTACGCCAAATAGCAGTGTTTTTTTTCGGCCATTTTTATAGCCGTTATTGGGTCATATTCCCAATGGCAAATAGTATCTTTTTTTCCCAATTGAATGGTAAAAATTCCCAATTGAAAGCTTCAAAAATGTAAATTGAAACTTGCCATACTTCCATGATAAAATAAAGAAAGTTTTCCCCATTCTGAATTTAGTATGACATTGATTATTTAATTAAATGGCCTGATAAGCAAGTGTACACTTTTTATAAATATATAAATATATTTAATGCAAAAAAAATTCCCAATGTTAATGAAAATGCCGCTAAAATTCCCAATTCCAAGGGTATGGGTCATCTTCCCAAAATGGTGAAAAAAAACACTGCATAGGAATATTGCATGGTGGAAGAGATAAAATGTTTATTAACCTATCTGACTATAAATTGCACTTTTAACTGATAATACCTTGAAAATTTCCAACATTTACGGATGCAGCCAGGACAAGACAGGCAAAACCATGAACGTAATTGCATGGGTCAAGCCTTATTCAAATATCAACGGTAACAGAGTTAAATAAATGTTTTTCTGACAATAAAAAATGTTTTTTAGCACCAGATCAGATCCAGACAATCAAAATTATATAATGTTATAATTATACCCGTTTTATATGGCATTAAGAAAATATAACTGAATAGATTATACAGTCGAAACAAAACCATGATGTATTTCATAAAAAAATACAACTGTTAATATTCCTACGATGTTGGAGAACTAGCCAAGAAAAGTCTTCCAGCATCTCCTCTACATGGCTCTTATTTCTCCAATGCTTACAACACCCCCTGTCTACTGTATTTGACAGATGTTAAGTACTTGACTATGGAGCGTTGAATTAAATGAGATTTGGGAATTTTTATTGTAGTTTGTAACCCCAAAGAGTGTGACATTTAGAGGCATTGAATTAGCCAGGTCTCTTCCCAGGCAACTAGCTTGTAAATGTCCTGTTTTAGAAGTTTACAATCTGCTTTACTACATATATATTCTTATACAGGACACAGTCATCTGCAAAGAGTTGCAGAGAAGATCTTACATTGTCTGGTAGGTCATTATGTACAAAAGAAAGACAACTGGGCTGAGAACTGAGCCCTGGGGAACTCCTGAGAGTACTGGTGCTGAGTCTGAGGCCTCAACATCCAGGACAGCCTTTTGGGATCTATTTGACAGAAAGGATGCTATCCATTTGTTGGTTGATCCTCTGATGCCATAGAAATCCTGTTTGTAATTTAAACCCCTATGGGGAACATTATCAAATGCTTTTGCACGATAACGTTAGTCAGTCACTTTTTTATTTATAGCTCTGTCCAGATTTGAAAGATTATTGACAAACTGTACAAGTTGGATTTCACATGACCTATGGGAACGAAAACCATGTTGAGTTTCCACCAGAATACTGTTAGATCCTACATGTTTCATTATGCTGCTGACCATAATGTGCTCCTGGGACTTGCAGCAAATGCAAGTGAGGTAGACTGGTCTGTAATTGGCAGCACCATATTTCTCACCTTTTTTGAATACTGGTGCTACATTAGTAAAATGCCAATTATCAGGAACACGCCCCTCAAGAACTGACCTGTTATAAATAGTGGAAAGGATGGGACTAATTTCTTTCCAACATTCTAGGAGTATGTGTGAACTGCTATTGCCCGGGCAAGCAGCTATATGTATGTTGAACTTACATAGCAGATTCTCCATGCCATTTATGTCTTGTTGGTTGTCCTTTATACCTGGAAAAGGACTCGAGCCTTTAGAAGGGAGAAAGTCATCTGGCTCAGAGATGAACATCGCATATTGTGTCTTATAGTTTATCATATATCCAGCCTATTAATATAACAACACACAGTCATGGATGAGTCATTGTCATCTTCGTTTGTCTTGTCTGAAAAAATACCAAAGATATATTTCCAGTAAGAGTCTCTGATAGACTTCTAGACAAGAGCCCTGAATTTCTTTACCTTTGACCTTCAGGCTAGTTGAATAGCGTGCCTAAATATGGAAGAGTTTCTCTCTCTGTAGTGGTAGTGTCAATCCAGCGGATTTGGACATCTTAGAAAGTATAATAATATACTACATATAGGGATATAGAACATATTTATATTGGTACTAGCCCCTGTGCACCGTCTTGTTACCAAGATGTAACAGTAACTTACATGGCAAATAGTTCTCACGGAAGCTTCAAAATCATACAGTATCGACCAAATAAGTACAAAGAGTACACCAAATAAAGGAAAACCAACAGCAACTAGACCTAGCCGTCTGATAGGAACACCTTTCATTTTTCTTAATTTTCTTTTAATTAGAGAGTTTCGTTTCGCGAGTTACGCCCCTTTGAGGTGGTAGGTATGCAATGCGGGACTCCATGCAATGCGGACTATCAAGTGCGGACAAGTACACTGTCTGCAGATCAGAGACGAAATAAAATTGGCGGACCATTGGAAATAATGGCATATAAATAATATCTAGAGCATGTTTATAACAATTTCTGACATTTTCATTTATTACACACAAGACGGTGTCAAAACTCTTCTTAAAAACCTAAATTAAGCATCCGACCCAGATCAACGACTTAAATAGTCACCCCGTACAACGTATACGTTTCATGAACAGCTACTACGCCGTATTTTTCGGTGATACAATTAGGTTAGAAAAACCCTTTATTTTCATATTATTATTATGTTTTTTGAAGAACATATTTCACAATCGAAGTCAAATAAATAAGTTTAAACTTAATTGAAGATATAGCCAATACGAGCGGCATTCTATTTAAGTTTCAAGTGGGCATGTGTTTTTGAATGGGAACCTGACCGTTTCTTCAAACATTCGTGAAATTGACGGATTGAACCAATTTCATATTGAAAACACATATTTATAGAGGATTTGTGTGCCACCATCATAATGCAATAAGAAATAAAAACTGTTTTATTGTGTGGCAGTGTGTGTGTATAAGTTTTTATTTATCCTCGCGCTTTGAACAAGTCATTTTGGCGAGCAGGATAGGATGATTATTAAAAATTAAAAGATGATTACACATTTCTGTGATGATTAATGTGTGATGAATGGAGATGATTCACATAATAAGTCGTGTCTATATTCAACTTTGAAGTTTATTATTAACTGAGTTGTTTAATACTACAACTATTTTATATTTTTGGATTCGGTGCTTACTGATTACTAACATTGTTTATACTCATGATATTTTTAAATTTGTAGATTGACGACCAAAGTGTGGATTAATCAACTAAGAATATTATTATTTCTTTTTGTATTTACCGATTGCAGCCATATATTACTTATTAGTGCATGTAATTGATTAATTTAAATAAGGTGCACTTATGGTTGTTCACCAATGTTTTAAGTTAAACAACGCTGCTCATAGCGCAAATTGTTTTGCTTATATCGTCAGCGATATTCAACCTAACTATAAACCTTAGATAATAATTTAATTCTATCCAAGGTGTTATCTGAACACATTAATTGTGTGTGGTTACAATGGTAAAATAAAAGTACTTATCTTATGTAACCATGTATCCAGCGTACCACCAATAATTGTCAATAGTAAACCATCAACAAATTATGGTGTGCCGTAAAACCCCAATCATAGTGTTTGATGGTATAAATGAACTGACCTAAATGGTTTGGCTGCAATGGAATTTAAGGGATGTGTCTTATTTTTGTACATATTTTAATTGTCCCAGCTACTTATCATGCTATTTGTATATATTTATAGTATCAGCTTTATAGTGTGGCAGTTGTTTGTTTCAATTCATTTATATCAATTTATTTGTGCATTAATTTTGTTTGTTTTTTGTGTGTTTATGGAAATATAGGCTTATTATATCCACTGAATAACGATTGAATAAAATGAATTCAAACATGATTGATTGATCACACAATGGTATATCGTTTTTAAACTGTTTGTGACTTACTATAAATGTAATCAATGATCATTTAAATTAAAAGCGGTTGTTTGTATAGTTGGATCAAAGATATAATTGATGTTAATTATGTCAATCCGAGACAATTTTGAAACGATTGTCTAATATAATGATTTCAGACACGATTGTTTGATCACACAATGGTATATCGGTTTGAATTTATTTGTGTCTTAGTGAAAATGTAATAATTGATAAGTTTAAATCAAAAGCGGCTGTATAGTTGGAACAAAGATGTAATTGACATTCATTCCATTAATCCTTGAAAGTTTTGCCGTCCTTTAATTGTTTGTCTAATAATATGATTTCAAACACGATTGTTTGATCACACAATGGTATATCGGTTTTGAACTATTTGTGTCTTAGTGAAAATGTAATAATTGATAATTTCATACTAAAAGCGGTTGTATAGTTGGATCAAAGATATAACTGATGTTTATTACATTAACATTAAAACTACAACAAGTTAGACAAACTGAGAAAAATTCATGTATAGAATGGTAAAGGTGAATGTTGATTAGTCATTCTAAAGTCAATTTAAAGTATATAAATAACAATGTACGTGTGTACAGGGTTATGTCATACAAATAAAATATTACCATAGCAACTGAGCACAATTAGTGTGCACAGATAAACAATCAGCGGGAATCATTCCTGTTGAGGGTTCAAGTTGGGTCGGACGCTTATGATATCTCAAGCAAATTTATTTGCGCTATAAGCAAAAGCGTCTGGCCTAATATATAGGTTTTACACATACCATAGTAATGCTAGTACAATCGGTACTAATATTTTTAAATCATATTTTGGCTGCACAAGGTAGAGTAGAATGCCTGGAGTTTCAATAATTAAACGTTAGTACTTGAATATTGAAGTAAATCGCATAAAGTCTGCATCAATATAAGCAATTAAAAATAACTATTTAAACAACTGATTAAGTAAAAATAGGAATGTCCATATTTATAAAACAAGTGTTTAAACTCCATAGTGGGTAACCACCGATTATCGCCGTCATCTTCATCATCATCATTATCATTAGTTTTAAATGATCATCTTATCTTTTAATATAATCACCTTGCTTTTTAAGCAATCATCCTGTTTTTTAAATAATCATCTTATCCGGCTCGCCAAAATGACTTAGTTCAAAGTGCGAGGGTAAAGAAACACTTATACATACATGTACAGGGTTATATGGTTCACCATTAACAGTAAATACTACTGTATAATGGTTTTAGAGAATGTCAAATGATGTTATTAGTATCATAGGCATTCAATATAGAGCTATGCAAGACGATCGACTGAAAATATACTAATATATGAAACCTCATTTACTTAAACATTAATACCTGTGTAGCCATATTCTTTTAAGTCAAGTACCATACCAGCAACAAAATAATATTGTTGCTGGTTTTACGGCATACTTTAGTTTGTTGATATTTATATATTGACAATTACTCTCTGTATGTGGTATATACGGTTGCTGACGGTACTGTCATACAAATAAAATATTACCATAGCAACTGAGCACAATTAGTGTGCACAGATAAACAATCAGC